>JAJVSH010000003.1:1567102-1602155 GCA_021460005.1 Tetramorium alpestre | reverse complement strand
ATATATATATATATGTATATATATATATTTTTTCGCGCTTCGCTTATCTAACAGCGATAGCAGTTCTCTATCTCTCTTTCCCTTCACTCCACATCTATAAAATTCCTGTGTGTTTTCTCTCTCAGGGGGACTCTGCAAACAAACTTCGAAGTAAATATTTCCTTAGCGAAAATGTGGTCAGACGCACGAACGTAATCTCCCTCTTGTTATTTAATTGCAAATATTTTTGCAGTTAATCCTCAAATTAAAATTCTGTTAAAGTATAACGTCTGTCACGGAGGGCAAAATTCCATCCGATATTCAAGTAACCTTAATCGAATAATCAATTATCAATCAATATGTCAAAAGAGATGAAATATGGAAAGAATTAAGGAGAATCAACCTTGATATTACAAAAATAGAACCCTTGTATATCTATGTTATGTATCTTGTACCATGTATTTTGTAACGCTACACAAATTCAAAATTGTCGTTTTAAGCAAAGTTGAGAAATTTACGTTGATCGTATGCTCCGTAAATCACAACAAAAAGTATTATAATATTACGCAAGTATCGAATCGCATAAATGTTTCTGTAAAACATGACAAAGAATAGTCGCAGGTCTTCGGATTTCGCGTTTATTCGATTATGCGCTCAACAGGGACTTCCTCATCCAATGAAAATGCAAAGAAATTACTATGAAATAATTATGAAAAATCAAGCATAATTTATATATGTGGGGGAGCGATCCTTTCTCCCCTTACGCTTCATGACGATGAACAATAGAGGAAAAACAGATATGACAGAACAATTTCATTTGTGACATAACGCATTATTCCAAATGAATAAACGATTGGTGTCGACCGTTGTCAGAAAAATAAAGAGATTATCAGATGGACAAAAGAATAATACAGTACACTCTCGATTATTCGATATATTCACATACATATTCAGAAATTGAACTATATTATTGAATAAAATATGACATTAAAAAATTCTCGAGAGCATTAACTATATCTCATACGCACGTTCATTCTTCAGAAAAATATTTTCTTCAATAATGTAACAATTATCAATATTATAATAATTATATTAATCGTAATTATCGTGACGGTATATCGATAGAAAATCATTTAAAATACCGTGCAATCACGAAAGAGTAATGCCATGAAAATTTAATAAATCGGAATTGATGACAACCTGATTTATATTTTATTGACGCAAATTGAAGAATCAACTCGATTGGAAGAACGAACAGAGGCGAAACGACGTTTATCGTGAGGAAAATCGACGCGTCATCTAATTGCATTTCGCGAAGTATGATTGTCTCTAATTATCCATAAAATATATTGCGTAATGTAACGGTAAAAAGAAAAGCTCGTAAGTAGGACGTAATGTAGAAGCAAGTCGATAATAATATCGTTAGCCAGAAAATGAAAAATTCATGCGCTTCGATGGAGCAAATAGTTCGATTCATCGAAATGGCATTAAATTGCCTAATTATAAATATTGTAAATAATAAATGAAATAGTTTTATGTGATGAGAAAAGCTATTAAGCTTTACATATATTACAGTAATTAGAATTGAATGTACCAAATATTATTAATAGAATAATAAACTATTAGGTCTTGTGTGTGTGCCATTGCAGATAATTACAGTAAATGTGTTTACTATCTTTCGATTGCTCGATACGGTATATTACATTTTCAGAAATCGCGAGAGATGGAACTCGCATGAAATTTTAAACCAATTTTTAACCAATAAACAGCCAACGAAAACAACGGTTATATGCGAAAGTATGCGAGTGAAACGTTACGACGTTATAAATTGCAGCTGCGCCTTGCGTCATAATTTTTACATTTATCTTATAAACCCGACGTACATCATTTCGGAATATGTAAACTTCGCCGCGAGTGCGACTTCGCAGTTTTATTAGCACGCCGCGCTGTTTAATTTAATATAAATTTTTATAGTTTAAGTTTATCGGGTATTTATGGAAGTGCATGCGACTTTTATCGGCCGTAACGAAATATTGTAGCGATAAAGAANCGCGGAGAGGATGCAATAAGAAAAAAAAAAAAAAAAAACAGCTGCTGACATCCGCGAAGGCAGATTTAACAGAGCAAGTATAATAAATTGATTTTCTTACAAATTTCATATTTTATAAAAGTTGCGTGCTCTACACCGAGGTGTTTCGCGCTGATATATGTAAAAAATCAATCACATACATTATGCTTTATTACTGTATACAGTAATGTTCTACGTATATACGTGTAATATTTACTGTATACACGTAGAATTTAAAATTTCATTGCAATGTGAAATGCATCTGGTATTCTTTTTTATTTACCGATCTTTCAAATAATTCATCTGTTTATTCGTTATTCGAAATACCAAGATATATATGTATAAACGTATTGCTGATATGAGTTTCCATCGTTTTAAATTTTCAGCACACATTTTTAGCGCAGACGCGTGGAAATACTTTTTAACGCAATCAGCTTTTTCAAATCTGTTCTGCCGTTTCGCTTATTTTGTTTTACAAAGCTAAATGAATGCTTTATTTTTATTGCGGGTGTTTAAAAATTCGTACACGACGATTTTATAACTTCCCGTTCTGACCAACTCCCGCAATTACGTTACGCTGATTAAAGTCGTTATTATGCGTAACGTGGGAACAAGATGCAATCACGATTGCACATTTATTCACGAATGAGTGCACCATCGATCGTCGGATTCTGTTTACGTGCGAATGCGAACACGACGGCAACGACGGTCATCTCGTTTACATGGAAATCTCGAATTGGCATGCGCCGGTTTCGAGGTGATATACGATACGGTTAGGGAAAAAACTCCTTTTACGGAGACGTAACGTGTGAGTGATGGATGGTGAAGAACGGATGAACACGCGCGAACAAAAGTGCAACGAGCGTCTCGATTTTGTGTAACGTAATCTTCGTGAAAGATAACGATAAGAAAATTCATTCGAACTAAACGAAACTGCACCTAACTTGAATTCGACATCTGGTTCTAATTTATTTGCGTAAACCGAGGAAAATAAACTGAATTTATATTCGCGAGCATTTCGCTGCTTTAAATTCACTGAAATAGATTCACATGAATTGTAACTCACATGACTAAATTATGCATATTCAAGTACGTAATGTTTTACTTGTACAAATAGTAAAAGGTAATTTCGCTTGTAAAGATGCTAACACAAACGAGCTGTGCATAAATCATGCAGTTCGTTCTCATTTACAAAAAGAGACCTGTATTTGTAAAATGTCATTTATTTGAACTTTAAATCCAACATATATCAAACACATTAATGATTGTTAAATTATTAAAGAACTGTTTGTTAATTAAATAAATTTATATACTTGCTTTTGTATATATTTTTATCTTCTTTCAAACTTTTTGTAAATAAAAATCTTTCCTCTATTGTTTAGCAAAGTTTAGCTTATAATAGTATTATCGCTTCTTTAAAATATATCTTAAAAAAACGATTAAAAATATAAAAATTATTAATTTTTATCATTTTAAATAATTTTCAATTCACTGCTTATATTTTTCACTGTAATATATATAAATTTCAATTTATTTCTATAGTTTCATCAAGTTTCGGTGAAAATCTTGATATAGAGAATTTCTGCCACAAATAATTCAAGTAAAATTAAATCACGAAATTTTGCTCTAAAAAGAAAAGAAAGGTTTGTTGAAGAAATCTGCTTTCTTTTTCGCGTTCCGTCGCGTTAAGTCCGGGAAGTGTTCTTGGCGTATGAAATCAAAACACAGGCAAATGGAAAGACTTCTTATCTTGGCGTCAATTTTAAGAAGTTTTTCAAGATAATACTGTGTTGATCGTGTCAATTTTTTAAAGAAATGCAAAAGAAATGTTTTCACACATATGTACAGAGATATGTACTTATTCATTTGTATTGTAAATGTCTTTTGTGCTGCACGATCTTTCGCTGTCTTTTATAATATTTAAAGAGTCTATCTCAAAACTTCTTAGACCTTTTGGTGAAAATGTTTTCAAAGTGTGATACATCGAATAGGGGGAATAAAAGGGTCACAGACGATAAAGCATAGTATGCGTTCGCCAATAAAGCGTTGCGATAAACTACGTCCGATGAGAAGGATGAAGCCTTTTCAAGAACTCACGGCTGATAGAGGAGCAAATAGCGGACGCTTTATCAATTTGAGGAGCAATCGGGACTTAGCGAGAGCGCTGATAAAATGTCGGGAAGCTGCAAGGAAGGCGGGGATGAGAACAGATCTGCGGCGGGTACTGTGTATCGATTTTCTCGAAGAGTACTTGTAAAAAATTGGCCTGATGTATCCCCATTCGACACGCGAAGCTGGGGTCCGCTCTCTCGTCTGCGAAGTGCCGACGGCGGGCTTTTCCACTGGACACGATCTAAGCTAAACGCCATTTATCGGTGCCGCAAAATAGGCGTGTGGGCGTTCGTTAACGAGTATCAACCCGCATTAAGCTCTGTACATTTTCCACGAATGCCACTTTTTCCTATTGCGTCCGTGGAGCTTCAATGTGTCGCGACAATGAAATCGCACAGCGAAATCTAGCATACACACGCGTAAGCTATAAAAATCGTCGTATCACGAGAGGAAAACAAAACTTTAATCTCCATATATCCGTATATAAATATCTAAATGATCATCTCAGTGGCTGCGATTTTTATGCGAAAGTACAAAGCAGATTTCGGATTATCGGGCTCGAGGATTTGGTAGCCTGCAGGATCCTGCTTAAAAGCGCAATATCGATCCCAAAAGCGTTAGCGTGCTTCGCGATTGTTAAAGACGTTTATCATCTACATACCCTTCAGGGTCGTCAGATTTGTGTCAAGAACTCCTCGCGCGCTCGCAGATATGATATCCGACTACGAAAGTGTCGTAAAAAAGACAATCGAAGCACTTACGGCGCGCCATTCATGACGGCGCAAATACAATATTATGCAAATGATCGCGTAGATACGGAATTCCGCGTGCCAAATCCTGTTTTTGCACCGAATCCCATTGCACCTGAGACGATAATCCAGAAAATATTGCGAGTGCGATCGAGAGTATGCAAATATGACAATTTCCCGTGTTTCCTACAAAACTGTGCAATATAAAAAAACACACAATTTATATATTTAAACATATGTATAAATTTCACTCTTAAACCTTTTTTATATTATAAATGCAGAGAAAAAAAAAGACAATTTCATCGTGGTTATTATTTTTAGTCACTTATCATCGAACAATCGTATGAGACGATATTTATCGATAAATTTAGATAAGAATTATAAATAAACTATTCCTGAATATATGTGATTGGAGCGACACGACGATAAAGAATTCACGCGATAATGCGCGATGTTCCATCCGCAACGAACATTAATTGATGTATTATTTCGCGACCTCGTCCTGCCCTATTGGACAGCGGATAGTAATTGATTTTCGTCGTGTAGTCGATAAGCTCTCCCACGGCCACGAGAGTACATCGATTACATTAGCATTAGGGCAAAAAGGGATCGGATTTAATAAACCTCACTGCATATGATCTTAAAACGATATTAAGCGACTACAGCTTATCTCAATAAGCTCTCGCTTCACAACGCTTAAAAGCGACGATGAAGAAAGGAATGTGGGCATGTTTCCATTGTGCCTTTTCATCTTAATCGACCGTAATATTTTATATTAGTTTCCACAGAAAATGGTTAAACGTATTACGCGATATAATAGCTCACATTCTCTTTTGTGCTGCGGGATCATCCGACATTTTTTCTTCCTCACATCCTCATCCCAATTACATGAGCGATTGAGTGACACAATTCTTATCACATCCAGAATCTGGCAAAATTCAGCCAATTCGCGACATGCCACTCACCTCTTGTTACGATCGACATAATAACGACGCGAGTGCCGTCGAGGACGATGCCGTCTTCGGTCGACGATGGCTAGTCCGATCGTCGCCGTTTCCCTGGAATTCCGCCTGGAATCCGCACGGTCCCGATCGTCCCGACTGTACAGTGAGTCCCCTCGGGAATCTCGCCTGCTCTCGAGCCCGATTTCCGATCGATCCCGCGATCTTGTTAGTGTCCAGATGAAGAGCGACACTGCGATCATCTTCGCGCGTTACCCTCACCTTCATGTGCCGGTAGTCTCTCATTGAGGCGCGATAATTACGATTCGGCGTCTCTCGACATTATTTCCACGAGTTCACTTCCCACGATATCGACAACTCGAGACAGCTCTCTCGGCGCAACTTTCGGCGAATTTGAGAGAAACTCGTTCCATTTCTTCATTCTTTTGCGCGTAAATCTCATCCTGTGGCACGAATTCATGATGATTTTATCCGTTGGTTATATCACAATAAGCAACAAAAAGTGAACAAAGTTATTTTCTACGACTTATAAAGTTTCATTAAAACTTTCCGCCCATGAAATGCATGAAACTCGTATCAATGGGGTTTCCCGAATGTATCACGTATGTCCAGTTCATTTTGAATGAACTTATAGATTTCCTTCGGGGATCGGAATCTCCTCTGCTAAGAGAAATTTTTCGAGATTATAATGTAGAGATTCAATTTCTTCTAACAGCATCAGAAAATAAAAATACCTGTTGTTCTTTCTTTTATCCAGTTTTGTTTTATTTCTTTTATTTGCAATTTTGACACTCACAAATCGCAAATTATCGCGCGTACTTAAAGCTATAATGATGTAACTTTGAAAAATTTATCTCTGTTTTATCGAGCATTGTATGCAATAATAAAGATAATTAAAAATACATAAAGAAGGGCAAAAGCTGTCTTGATATTACTTACAGATAAGTACAATTAAAATTCATGCAATTAAGATACAGATTATCAAGGCGAAAGTATTTAAAACCATGACCGAGTTTTAATTAGCTGCTCTAGACTTTCTAGGCTTTTAAAGAGACACAATTTGTTAAAACAAACAAACAAATGTAACAAAAACCGACTTTGTCAATCATCTTCCACATTTTGTAATTTCTTCTTGGCATTGGAAAATATTATAATAATATTTGTTTTCTCTATGGTAACTAAATTTATTTCCAGCAATATGTGCCAAGTTTAAGTGCTCGCGCATTTCAAATAAGCTCACTTTATAAACGTAAACAAAAAGCAAAAATTAAAATAATATATAAGAGTTATATTTATAACATTTTTTAATAACATAAAAATAATTTTCTATAATGCTAAAAAAATATTCCATGTATAATATATTCAGAAATAGTAAGCGCAGATACATTTTCTTTTAGTTGTTACAAATCTAAGTGTAAATATGATGTTTCTTTGGAGCCTATTAGTGTTTGACAAAGATGAAAATCGCACGCGTGACACAATAAGAAATAGGCCACGTTACGTGACAAGCTTTACACTCCGCGAGAAACTGTCATATGGGTGTTGAACAAAGCTGACAACGCAATAATCTGACGTCATTTAAATTGATCCGCGTGCTACTTATTATTAGAGCCAAGCCAATATCGTCCAAGAACAATATTTATTGTTCGAAAGTTGCCGACAGCTATGTGACGAGCTGGACGGAAAAACGTATTCGAATAACACAGGAAAGCGTCCCTTTTTCGTCTTTGAAAAATTATACGGTATCGTTAAGAATTTACGTGCCCTGTCTAAAAAATTGCCGAAACTTCGTGCCAAACAATAAAACCAATTTATATGAAAGTTTATGCAGCGATCATAAGATACACAAGAGTCTTATAATGCAAATAAAGACTTCTGCTGAGAAGGAAAATGGCTTGACAATTATAATAAAAATAATTGATATAAATTTTGATGTGAAATGTTCCTTCTAATGATAAGTGCGGTCTACCCATGCCCCCGTTGTACTGGCGGGCACAATGGAAATGTCGTGGCCCATGATATTTCTTTTCTGTCACTATTGTGCGAACGAAACACGTAACTACAAATAAGAGCACGGTGTCAGCCAGGTGAAATCGCGACAAAAAGAAGTGATTTGAATGGTCTTGAATCTGTGCTGAGAGACACAATTAATGTAGCGAGTAAAATGCTTGTTGTCGACATAACAGATTTTTACAGTTTGTCACATTCGCAATAGCTTATTACGGCGTAGTAAATTGGTTTACTTTGCAAGTTCAGATTTATTAAACTCATTTGAAATGTAATCCGATCAGAAGCCGCGGCGATGATGCTTCTCAAAATCATGTTATTCGGAAATTGTCTCGTTTTACGTTCGCGCTGGATAATATACAGCATGGAACTTATCCATGGACATTAAATGATTTCCATCATAAATTAACAATTAAATACCCAGGGCTACGGTACACGCGCGGCATAAATTTACTGCATGGGCGACGTATATTTCTCCCATGCCATAACCATAAACGAATCCTTTGTCGTTCCGTCCTCGATTCTTAGCATTTAAATTTATAATGCTCAAACATGCTCGAGTTTAATGGTTCGTTAATAGATTGTTTTATCGCCCGTGAGACACCGGGCGACATTATATGCGTTTCTCAATCATAATCTACATTTCTGCTGACATTGCGGAATTTCTTCGATTGCGAACACAAGATACGAGGTAACAATTCTACTTTCTTATATCATTGTCCGATCATAGTCTATAATATTAATGAGCGTACTCGGACGGTTTTAATTGCTATTCATCATTACGCTCGCACAAAATATAGTTAATAAATTATCAGGTCATTATTTGAATAATTAATAATTAAGGCTATTATTTGTATGCAAATTTACGAAGAGAAAACATTTTTGCAACGTTAATTATAAGAAAGAATGTATCATGACAAAACTACAAGTACAAAAAATTAAATGCAACTTATTGCCTTTGTAGTGACAACGGCTTTGATGTTTAACAAAAAGTCTGCTGAAAGCGGAGTAATTAACTTCAGCTGATAGCGATTCTTTGTTTAACTGCGACCGACCATGACTCGTGCCGTAAATCGATGACGTCATTGCTCAAGTATACATAGTGCTCAAGTGGAGCTAAGCGTATTCTAAAAGACACGATTGTTCCTCTAAAATTAATATCAATATCCTACAGCATACTTTATTAAATCCTGATTCGGAAGCGACATCGTCTGTAAAAAAAATTTTTAATTGTTCGATTTACAAATCCAGCGTGTATCTATTTGTAGATTGAAATATTTTTCATTGAGAAAGGACACAATAACGAATGCGACAAATGGTCTTGAGAGAGTGAAGCGAATCTTTATGCCAGAGCACCGCAAGAAACTGCGATACGAATCTTTTGTTTCCTCGAGTATCTCGATGCAGAAATATTCGCGGTCGTACCAAAAATTTGCGAACAATGGCGAATAGCTGGTTAGAAAATATCACACCGCGGACTATGTCGGGAGTCGATAAAATCCATTAGGAAAATTGGATCCTTCGGTATGACGGCGACTCAACAAGTACCTCGGCCGATCGCGAAACGATTACTGAACTCGAAATGTCGCGCAGAAAAAGCCGTATATCCGTGATTTACATATATTTTTCACATGTTGCATAAAAATTCGCGATGCACGACGCACATACCCGTGCATGCATGAATTGCGTATAATGACGATCATTAAGTATTTTAGATATATTATCATGACTTCCGCTGTGAGAGAAAAAGCTCACGGATAGGCTCACACGAAACGTGAGTTGACATGAATACGTTTCCTACAGCCGATTTTGAAAGGTCAATGCGCACGAAATCCATCGTTGAAGTCAGAAATTAAATTTAAAAGCGAAGTTCTCTCTTTCCTCGATATAATATCAAATTCGATTCATGTTATACGATGCCGACTTTCTATCACCGATTTATCCGCGTGAGCGTTCGGTCAATAGAATAAGCACCATAATATTAAAGTACAACACTGAGTCTTCAATGACCTTAATGATTCGTTGACAAAACGAAGTATATATACCCGAGAGCCGGATTTCCTGGCGTGCGCTTCGACGAACGAACGTGAATAACATAAACGATAACGCAAAAGTAATTTTTATGATCGTTATCGATGCGTACGTGTACATATACATATACGACGTGGTCATACATATGTACGAAATATATTTGTTCTATTATCTGACTCTGTTATCGACTGGTTCAAGGTAACTCCAAAGAATTCCCTTGAGGCATTCCTGATAAATATCAATCAAGCTGACGCATCATTTAATGACCATTTGATGAACTTTATGCGGATTTCGTTGCAGTGGCTTCGAGATTTCTAATAAATATTCAAAGTCTAATTACCATTTAGATAAGATCGAGTTAATGAGGCGACGTAAAGCGTAGCATTCGAATGCTTCGCAAACATATACTGCAAGGAGAACGGTATAAAACTGGAAACCTCGTTACACCGATATGTTATAGCTGCGCTTAAATTATTTACGCCGCCGCGTTGCACATGTACTATGTGGCGCAGGAAACGAAGTCGATCTCGCGACAGAAATATTATGTCCTAATAACAACGTAGTTTTATCGCTCTGCAATTTGAGAAAAAAGTACATCGCGTATTTTAATCGCTTGTTTAAGTATATTTTCAAATATTTTAAATCTCTCGCAAAAGAGATTTCTGATAAAATTATTTTTTAAATTCCCAGGGTTTTAATTCAGATTGCTTTAATACATAAAATCACTTTTTCATCAAATCGCTTTTGATGGATATGCTCCGCTTTTGTCTTGCGCGCTACTCCGATTTAATCCTTCACTAAGTAATTGAAGAAACGATCTCATATTTATCGTAAAATATCGGATAATCTCTACACTGATGTCTGGATAAATTAAATCATAAATTAAACTCTCTAACGCGGTGTACGCGTCGAAGAACCAGAGAGGCCCCGGAAAGAGGTGTATTTCACGACAGCTACGTATGTAGCCTCCTGGAACAATCGATAATCGTGTGCTGCTGCGTGCGATAACACTGACGCGGAAAGTAGGAGCTAAAGATCACGACGCACCGTGGAAACCGGTTTTCGTCCATGACGAGGATATCCGAATCCCGGTGGAACGCGCGCGGCCTAACGAGCGGCCGGCCGGCNGAGACGCGGCGCGCATGATTAGCCGCGGAAGCAATTAGCGCGGCCAATTAGCGTGGCGTATGGCTGCCGCGGACGACACGTCACGGCGTCGGCGCGGCTCAGGGCGACGGGAACGAGACGGACCGCGCGAGTTCGCACCGCCGCACGTCCACGTGAGTCGACGCCAACTAAGGTTGGCGGGCTGCGGCTCCGCGGTCACGCGACAGACGCACCGGCGCGCAAGTTGCATTGCGCCGCGCCGCGCCGCGCTGCGCACTCCCGCGACGGGCGACGGCGACGGCGACGGCAACGGCGGCGAGCGCGGTGAGAAAAACTGACGAATGTAATATATTAATGACTAGTTCGCCTGTCTATCCCTACCAGGTCGCGGTCGCCATGCCGCGGCCACGTGTCGCGAAACACGCGGCAATCGTGGCTTTTACTCTCATCTCTCGCGGCATCGACCGGCTTGTGCACGATCGAATAATGACACGGCTTCAGCTTTCGCCTTGATATAATTGATAGATTCCGCTGCGACGGGTCAACATCGACAAGGTCGACGCGGTGAATTAACTCCGACGATCACGGATGACTAATGGCCGGCGTTTGATTACTTTGGCGGCGAAACTGGGATGTAGAACGCTTTCTAAGATTACAGTGATTTGCCTAGCGATTAATTAATTGGCAATATGCTGTTGGAAAGTAATAAGTGTGTCACTATTACGTTATTCATAAGCGAACGATAAATCGGGGCAATCTTTGTTGAGTCAACATTTACTTTGCGCGACGCTTGTTGCTCTGATTGTGGCCTCTGTCCCTACAGCGTCGAAATACATTTGAAAACCAATCTCGCGTGGCGGCGAAGTTGTCGGAATCGCCTCGGAGCGGTCATTGTAGACCGCTGTAATTCAAATACGTAATTCCACTTTGTCGGTTAATAGAAGTCCTCCTATCTAGCTAGGTCATCAGCTGGTATAGAGATGAGACGTCCTTTCCGACAATTCAAATGAAAACTATCTTCACTGTCGCGCGCAGACGAAAAGAAATCTACATCGTTGTACGCGTTGAATAGCGATGCGTTACGACTGCAGAGAGCACGAGAAAACCTTTATTCTTCCCACGTCAGATCACGTCCGAGGGACGCTGAATTAATCCTTCGTAATCCTCGCCGCCACTCCTACACGCACACGTCACGCAAAATCCCTCTTCATCACTATAATCCCGCGTAATTTGTCGGAGTTGCGAAGACACTAAAACTTCATTGGTACTGAAACCATCCCTTCGGGAAATCGCTTTTTCACGGTTCGTCCCAAGGACGAGCGATTCACAAGCGAGCGAATCGACACGAAGCGGAGAGACGGCCCGTTCGAGCGGAACTGTCGAACCGTTAGGTTGTTATCGGCGGGTAGAACGAGTAGGACGAGGATCGATTGTTATGATGTTTATGATAGCTCTTTCAAGAGCTGTTAAAGCTCGAAGTTGCCACGGACGTAGCGCCGGCTTGCAGCGCCCGCGGCCGTGATTTACAGACACCCTTTGGGCGACGGTACCGCGGCTGACTCGCGGCCGATCACTTTCACTCGATAAGTACGAGCGCGGGGGCAGATAGGATCACGTAAATTGCCGCGATAAGCGAAACAGCGTGAAACGTCGTTGTATCAAACGACTTTGGGATAAAATGTTGACGAAGTGAAAAATTGATATAACTCTGAATAATAATTCCTCTTGAAATGAAATCCCTTTAGAAATAATTTAATCAGGCTCCAGTATTTGATTAGATTTCTTTCTTACGTTCCTCATTTTCAACATTAAGTATCTTGGTAATGAAGTTTCAAATTAAATTTCCGTGACAATTAATCGAGTTGCAAATTTCTAAAAAATAAAAGTCCACGTAACGCTAGTTCAGAGTTTGCGATAATATCTGCGAGCCCCGACAGTGAGGATGATAATATTATTTTGTTACTTTAACAAAAGTTCTCTATCATCAATCTGTTGAATAGTGCATACATTTTCTGTTATTACCTGTTACACCTAGATTATCAATTGACTGATGTGCGGAAATAGTTTCACGTGTCGCGTATCACGAGTAATGCGCGGACATCTACATACACGTACCGATCACGCAACACGCTGAAAATGTCTGGCCGTTAAAGAAGAACTTGAAAATAGCGCCGCGTTAAAATTAATGATAATCCATAAAATGTGCCTAAAATTTATTGCGTACTGAACATTTGTGGTTACGTTGCTAAATATATCGCGATGAGTAAATGTACCTAAGTGACATTTTTAGAGCGTCTTCGTGCGGCGCGCGAATTACTTTGGCAACGAGATTTCGGTAAGAAACGCTCGTCGTTTATAATTTTACTAGTGCCGACTTGACATCACTTTGCCGCTCGAGTTGTCGCTCTCACATTATATAAAACCGGCTAAATATAGCGAATATGTGTAATGAACAATGAAAAAAAAACATACAAAATAACAATCTTGCTCTCTAGATCTTGGCCTGAAAGGCAATGCGATATTGGCGTACTTGTACCACGTGGCCGACATAAAAGATAACCGCTTGTTTTTGCTCGTTCTAATCACAAATCAACCATGAACGTGCAAATAAATCGTTCGGATTAGCGTGCGGCCAAATACCGCTCGGCGATCGAAACATACAACGTGGTTTTACGTAACGACCGGTCGCTCCAACTTCGAGGGGGCCCAGTTAAATTCTCAACGATATTCGCAAAAGAAAGATAACTGCGTACTCTAATTCGATTAGAATATACTCACGGGTGACAAAGTAAACGGCCGAGGGATCTTCGCGCCTCGGCGTGCAAACATACGTTTCATATCGCTTGTCCTCTCGCCTGCGAGTCGTCGTTCCCCCTTTCCCGCTTTTTGTGTGTACCTGACGTACGATATCTCGTGTGTTGCCATGTATTACCGAGGTATCGCGCGGGTACTGGTGTACAGGAACACGGTCGGTGCGCGCCGGTGTGTGTGTGTGTGTACAAATCAGATTTGATCGCACTCGACGATAGTTCGGCAAACATTCGCACACTCACCGCCAACGCGCAGACTTTTATTGCCTTCGGAGTGGACGCGGCTGTTGCGGGGAGCGTCGCGCAATATTGGGATGACCGAATTTCACCGTGATCCTCGCGCGACGTGTTGTTCCATTCCCGCTGTGTGTTATAGGATCGACCGGTACCGCCAATTTAAACTGTGAAACGCATAAAAACAATCGCTATTCCTCGCGATATCGTACTTCCGATAAGCGAAACCTACGAAAATCCGAGCCCATAGATTTTTTTCCGCCATTACGCCGCGGCTGGCGTGTCCCAAATGCACGTATACGCGTGTTGCATCTGGGAAGGCGGTAGGGAGAAATTGGAATGAATCCAAAATAGTAAAATTGCAATCCGTCTCTGACAGCACGTAACAGCTGTTGCTATTGGTACGGAAGTCTAAGCGTTGATATCGTATTATGCAAAGATCCCGCGGTGTTTATGCATATGCATAAGATAGAAACAACGGATATCGCCAAGCCGGATACTTTTTCGCGCAACACATGTAACTTACGTAAACTCTCCGAGTTATGCGACCTTGCAATGCGATTGACCAGATTAATAATAGCATCACCTGGACTTACCTGCAACAGAAAACAGAAACATTTGTATTAAAATATGCAAATTTTTAGAAAACATGCAACATTTATCTTTATCCTCGTAACATTTAAATGTTTTCCACGTGCGCTAACATTATCCGTAATTTATAAATCGCGCGAAAAGATTTGCTGAAAATATTACTAATTTGAGAAATCGGATCTACAATTTCAGCAACTATCCAAATCGTTCGAGAGCAAATAATTTAGAAAAAACGCGTTATTTACAAGTGATATGATACGCGCGTTATGCACTTATGATTACGAATAGTTTCATTGTTATGGACTCATTGTTACATGCGTCATACTATTTATCAATTGCAGATCAGCGACAAAATAGCCGTGTCAAATAACAAAGTCGAGATTTTACGCTCATTAGATAAACTGTACATCGTGGATTATTATCGCATTATCATTTCCAAGTAGATAAGGTAAAGTATCTAAAATCATTCGAAGCAGGTCAATAACCTCGCTTTACACTACGGGGACATGTGCATGAAAAATATGCTTCATATTGCGAAAAAGAAAGAACGCTGAATCGATGGAAAATACTACTGAATTTTATCATAATTCATATTTATAAATATTAATTATTATATATTTTAAATAATTATTTACATCTAAAACGTGTTTTAAATTTAAAAAATCAAGTGAGAAAAAAACAGATTTAAAATTCCCTCAAATTAATTCTCGAGGTACCGGTTTTTAAATAATATAAATATTCATGTAAATGTTAAATATATAAATATATGTATAATGTTCAGAAATTGTAAAAGAGTTGAATCTATGTTCCATTAATTCAGATCACGCATTATTTATATATTTGTGACACTTATAGATCTCGGCCTTTGAAGCCATTGAATTCGTATCTTTGTATTCAATCTCCCTCTCTTATTCATAATATTACATTGAACGTGGTTTTAGCATGCTTGACGTCATGCGCGACTGTAATAAAGGCAGTGGCTTTGTGGTCTGTTCGGGTTCTCAGGGTTATCAGGGAATATCGGGAATTTGGGAACAATGTATGAAACCGCATGTGTATACAGAAAGTCAATGTGTCCGTAAGATCCATATTCTGCGCAGGCCAAACCAAATGTTAAACCGTGCGAAATCGACAATATGCCATATAAGATTCGCTTTGATTGCTGAAATTAAATTGCGCCAGGTAACATCACGAAGTTTGATTTAAAAGCTTTAAGACGCACGTATTTTCCTTATACCCTTTATACCCTTTTGACATATAACCTATCGATCGATTTTACTACGGAAGTGAAAGTGTGCAAAGCTTATGCTCTACATACGCTCTTAGTTTTATTACCTGCGATTTATGTAGGAAGTGTGTGTCTCCCATGGATTCGTGATTCGCATTTCAATAATCAATTTATTCATTGCACGTCAATCAATTTCACAAATTTACACTTTATAGTTCGCGATCCTACAGACAAGGTAACGTAGAAGCTCCACAGGTACATAGACGAATGCGGTCGGATTTTGCCAAACAGAATATGGTGGGAACAGTGACCATCGATAAAGAAGGTCGCTACAAGCCGGATACTGATCGACCAGTTTCACTTGTCTCGCCACGACTTGCTTGCGAGCCGTTTGGCGGCGGCTGAATGATAGCCTTACATCACTTGCAGAATCTTCACTTGACGCAATAATTTATTTCAATACAAAACGGAAAATATATTTCATGCAGTATAATCAATGTATGTTGCACGTCATAATAATTATAAATTAATATGTTTTAATTAAAATAGTAAAAATCACTTCCCTTTTCAGATGAGAAAGAATAAAATATTACAAATGTATTTTCGTTAAGGGGATTCTGTAGCCGTCTGCAGTATTAAATTTTTGTAAAAAGATTTCTTCGTATTACTTTCATAGATTTGCAAAAAATTTTACAAAATTTTACAAAATGAAAGTATAAACATTAATATTGTATGTGTGCTAAAAACTAAAAATTTTTTAATTTTTTTTTTGTTTTCAGCATAAATACTACCGAGACACATGTTAATGTCTATATTTTTATTTTGTAAAAGGATTTCCAAATCTATAAAAGTAATACGAAGAAATTTTACAAAAATTTAGTACAGCGGACGACTACAGCATCTCCTGAACCTCGAATGCCTACACATATCTGCACAGTTTTATAATTATAATTGTGGTTTTATAATTTTATCATTTCCGATAGACCGATTCGATTGATACAATTGACCCGATTTCTAATGCAGGCGAATTATATAGAAAATCTTAAATTACCCGGTGCTTAAGATGCGGTTGCAGAAGAGAAATTCTTAATCTCAAAGAGCACGAGCGAATGAAGGAGAAAAAGGAAATCGATGAAAGTCCTCATGCGGAGAAACCGCCCTTCAACTAAACAATGAACCGGTGCCAATGCCGGGAGGATGAAGTTGTCTTGAGAATTCTTCCGAGGTGTATTCCAGAAAGGAAGAAAACTAGTTCGCGAAGTGAAGCGGCAGTCTGGATTTAATCACCGACTGCTGAATCATCGAATACAATAACTGTTACTACGTTCTCTACAAATTACTTTCACGGATTCGATAAGCGTACACAAGCGCCCGGTAATTGGACGACTTTCATACTTTGGCACTACCGCGGGGACTGCCGTACTTTCGAATGGGAATTCATGAAAAAAATGGATGAGACATGCGGAATAGAATTTTTTTCATATAAAAATTTCACTCGCGAGGAAACCCGCTGGAAAAATACGCTCTCTATAAAGCTTTGTACTTTTCGATATGTTTCTGCACGTTTTGCACGTTGCAATAATCAAGATTACATAAACTTTGCTTTTAGACGCAAATTAAAATTCTGCAAATAACTTGCGTGAAAAAACGGCCGGTAAAACTTTTTGTATAATTAATGCAATTTGTTGGAAAAGCTACGAGCGCGCCTAATCAATATAAAATTGCACTGTAAAATGTTTTTGTCCCAACGTTACGCTATAAATAAACCTTAAATACAAATTTTATTTTTAAATTTTAATTTTCAATAATGTTTAGGAATTAAACATTAGAGATTTTATTTATTTAAAGGTACATCAAATAAACAATGTAAATTTATTCTTTGACTGGATGTATTTTTCAATCAATGTAACTAAAGCTTCTGATAATCTTTCCAACTCTTTTTGTGGAAATATTTTTTTTTAAATCCTCAAACACAAAATTCTGAACATATTCTTTTTGTCAGATCTACCTTTACGCTCTCTAATTAAAGCAGATATAATTATTGTGCAAAAGTAGTGTAAGATGATTTAAAATACAACATAAAAATTCATTAATTAATCTATGAAAGGCGAGGAAGCTTAATCTCGGAAATTTATTTACGATCTTCTTTTTTTACAGCATCAGCTATCTTTTCTTCGGCTTGGAATTTAATCCGCCCTCGGTAGGGATTTACAGAATGCTGTTCCATTTTCCTAAACGGATGCATGTTGATGTCGACGTTGCGGCGGGGCCGTCGACTGAAGTGCTTCTAAAGTATGAGAGAAGCGACGGCGAGGAGGCACGGGGCACGGGAGAAAGACGGAGATTCTCGCTGATACGCACCTGACCACGCGCATTTGAGGGCATCAGTGACGTCAAGGCTTGGGGGCGGAGGTTGCCGATTACGTCACCGGCCCAGCCAGCCAGCCTCCACCGCCACGACATCGATCAGCGGCACTCGTGGGAAAAGCAGGGTACCGACGGTGGAGAGGAGACGAAGACGGGGTCACTTTCCGAAGAAGGAAACATCACTAATAGCCGCCGCATCGCCGTGGTCTATTAATTAAATTCCTGATTACCCGCCGATATTTCGCCCGATCGTTTTAGTGACCCCGCAGGTCCGATGGTCGATCAAGAAATTCAATTCAAATCATTACTAACGGGACCGGAAGCGTATCTAGCGGTCGCCAACTCTCGCGGTTCATTCCGCGATTAATAACTTCCTTTCTTTCTCGTTCTCGAAAATTCCAATGACAATTATAATTGTAGGAATTACAGGGATTGACGTAATTCGGTCATTTATCTAGCGCTATCGATTTTTATAGAATTCGAACAATATCGTGAATTCGTTAAAAATCTTTCTAAATTTCCGAGCATTTATGATTTATTTATTTGAACAAATCGACAAACCTTTTTTATGGAATCATTTAATTGTAAATTGAGAAACCCTTTATAAAATTTAACAAGAGAGGGTCTTCTCTGATTTTTCTGTTTATGTTCGGAACTCAGCAACGATCTCTAGAGGAGTGAGAAGTCAAGATAACGAAGTGCTGCGTAGCGAACGAGGGACATCGAATAGTGATTCTTTTAAAATTTCTTTTAAAACATTGCTTCAAAAATCCTCTTTGATGGAGAAATGTCTCCGTGACGATGTCTAAATCGACCCTACTCAAAATCTACTACAAAAAGTTTTCAAATCTTGTTTGGAAATATTGACGAACTCGTTTTATAAAGGTATACAAATTGAGAAACTCTTTATAAAATTTAACAATAAGAGAGAATCCTCTAATTTTACATCAGGACACTCAGCAACGATCTCTAGAGGGGTGAGAAAATAACGAAGTGCCACGTAGCAGGCGAGAGACGTCGAACAGTGGTTACCTTTAAAATGTTACTTCTCAAAAACCGTCTTTGATCGAGAAACGTCTCCACGACGACGTCTAAATCGACCTTAATGGAAACGGCTTTTATATCTTCGACAATAATCCGCAATGAGACATTTTTAGATCGCGATATTTTCCCATTGCATCTCGGATTCGCACATCAATAAAAATTTTATTTTATTCTTGCAAGAACATCTCTGTTTCATATATAATATAAATCTCTTAAAAATATTATATTAATATTTTAAATATAATCAACGCCCATGAAAAGTTCACGTATTAATGGCATTCGTTGATATTCATTCATTCAAAGGATATTATAAAGGATTTCATGACTCGGACGAGATACTTTGCGCATTATGTTCGCGAATCGTAACTTGGCAAAACACGTTATCGCGTCGCATAATAATTAAATTGCATTCGGGACGCGCGCGCGCGAGCGCGAGACGCGGTGACTTCGGAAACAACGTCTAAGCCGTCCGATTGTGCATTCGCCCGCCTGCGTAATCTGACTTTCAATTATACTGCGAAATCAGGACAAGCTCTTCGCGCGTCGTTCCCGTCGTATCGACGCGCGAGTGACGTCTCTAGGCAAACAATGCGGAACAGTTGTAATTAGATATTTGCCCGATCCCTTAATGAGAGCTCCGCGCTCGTGAAGGAACCGGCCGCCGAAGAAAATTTTCGCGTCGCTGTTCCGCGAGATTGCGAGATTGTCAGTGAGATTGTGCGTTTGAATCACATTTATAACGATGCCATCGCCGGGGGCACGTCACGCGGACTAAAATGTCATTCGCAACTGCGTTGCATGGAAACGCACAGTGACCCATTATGCTACGATTCAATTCGAACGATGACGTCTGCAAGAAGTTTCGACATGTAAACTCGTTACGCGAGAGAGCTCGCTTACCTATTTACCTCGTGCCGGCTCTTCGAATCTCAGCGATACTACTAGCTTTACTACGCTATCCATTCGTTGTTTCCTAGCAGAGAGAGATCTGTATTTTTTATAATTTTTTTCCTCAAACACTTAAATACGTATAAATTTTGAATAATAAAAAAGATATGTTTTATAGTTCTCTTATTAATTCTCTTACTATTTTTCTATTCTTTTTTTTTTTGTTATTATACATGATCAAATGTAATAAGTTTCATTCTCGGTATTTTTTATAATTTTTTTCTCAAACACTTAAATACGTATAAATTTTGAATAATAAAAAAGATACGTTTTATAGTTCTCTTATTAATTCTCTTACTATTTTTCNATTCTTTTTTTTTTGTTATTATACATGATCAAATGTAATGAGTTTCATTCTCGGTATTTTTTATAATTTTATCCCAAACACTTAAATACATATAAATTTTGAAAAATAAAAAAGATACATTTTATATCTCTTTTTAGTTCTCTTATTATTCTTCTATTCTTTTTTTTGTTATTATACATGATTAAACATAATGAGTTTCAGTCTCGGTTCGGAATAACTAATCAAAGTTTTAATATTGAAAATAATTATATTGAACATTATCAGAAGTTAATAATTTCTGAAGGAATGAAGAAACTGAGACATTATTTTTCATGATGTCATTCTCCCGACCATACTGTTTATAATGAAACGCAAGATTGTTACTAACTTATATAGGCAGTATAAACGAACCTTCCTTTCACAACCTCGGAAAGCTTAGCGGCGCATCGTCTAGCCGGCCGATTGTTCGTTTACCTCGCCGCTTAATCGGGCTCTCAATTATCGCGCAATCAAGACGACCTAATTTCTCGTTTGTTCTTTCTTCTCTTCCTCCCTCTCTCTTCCTTCCCGTGGAGGACAAAATGTAACGTGCTCGGGAGGGTCTGACGTGCGCCGATACGGTTTCGCGTGTCGGCGAAATTCTCTCGCGCGCGCTTGCCGTGATCAGCGTCACGCGTTACGTGCAGCGGCGTTTAATGTTGGCGTTAACATTTCGTCCGGAGTCCGGGTCGTGCCGCCGAGACCTTTAGAGCCGAACTGACTTTCTTTTCAATGCCATCCGCCGCTTCTACGGCGCGCTCCGGCGACGCGGAAATGGAAATTGCATACGCTGCATTGCTATGCAGCGGACGCAAAGAGCCGGATAGCGAGCGAACGACGGAGCGATATTCGATCCAAGTGGAATTTTCGACGATTGAAGAACGGAAACTAGGGGAAAAGGAAACGTTCAGCTGTCTTCCTCCACGTCTAATAACACGCGATCGCCGAATAAATAACGAGAGCGCGCAAGGCAAAGACGCATCTACGCATAACGCATTATAAAAATACATTGTTCCAGTTATCTCGACATCCGATACTGCTCCGATGGGGATCGATAAATCGATAGATATATATATTTTTTTTTTACTTATCGCACGCTTCTTTGACGATGTAAGACAGCGGCGGAGATGCTCGCTCCAGAAATTGCAGAAGAACTCCCGCGGAGAGTCGTGGAGTAAAGGAAGAAACATGTATAATGGTTTGAGTAAATAGGTTTCACTCTTTTGCAAGAATGCAATTAACTTTAATGGAATAACTCTCGACTGGAATCGCGTTCGTGATTTTTGTGCATTTCGAAGGAATATATTTAAATAACTGTGCATATATACTATATATATATATATATTGTATATGTATATATAGGAACAGTCCATAGTGATTGAATTAATTCTCGATTGCTCTTCCTCGATGTGAAACGAAGAAACGAAAGAATTATTAAAATGCACTTTCATAGTTTGTGAAAAACGATGCGAGAAAGCATCATGTTTTGCGCTGTATATTTCCACGATATATTTATGCATCCCAGTTGTAATGCTAGCCAAATGGTACTGACCTTTGACACGCTTTTTCTGCTGCAACGTATACGCAATGCTGTCAACGAATCGTCAAACAACACAAAAATTGCATACTAATATTTTGCTACAATAACGCGATGATCCAAATAGTCAGATATATGTATTTCATAATCGATATAATTCAGTTGAGAGGCAAAGTTACAATTTGATAGAAATGTTACCTCGAACTTTCTTCTATTCGCGTTACAATAAATATTTTTATAGAACTGAATAAAAAATATTTTTATTGACTTGACTTGAGATATTCTCTATCCCTGCCCTCCCCCTCCCCCAATCAATCATCTCTATATGTATGAGATATTTATGAATTTTCGTCGCTTTCTTTTCGGCGAGCGGCACTTACGTCATTAGATTTATCGGGATAACCTCGATATTTTAAAATTCTTTTCTCATTTCCACGATAAATCATCCTCTTATCTTAATTGCTTTCTAATAATGATTTATTAAATCACTGCTTCGGATAGCAATTCCTATTTGAAAAATCTCTATCTGATGGACAGGTGTTTTGCATGAGTGAAATGAATACATTGCGTCATACCTCTGAAAGACTAAACATAGAATACCGCAAGAAACTATGATAAAGCGTAATACTGAAATATTTGCCACGACACCAGCGAGATCGCGTTTCTTGGACAGACTTTTTCAGAATTATCACCTTCATGCATCTTACCTCGTTGATTTTATCGAGCGGCAAACTTCTAGCTCTGTTAGCGCGCGCTAACCAAATCAACGACTAGCGACTGTCACGCAAACCGCGCGATTTGTACGCTTTCAGAATTAAACTGTAAGTACCGTAAAATCTCTCTTTTGTTTCCCCGAAGACGAACGTGAACTTATATACCGCTTCTTCCGCCTCTTGCGGCTCGTCTAAAGCGTATCAAAGTTCGCGTCTGGCGCTAAAAATATCCGCAAACTACTCTAATCACGAATACGCCACGGGGCACGTTCGCTAACATTAATATCTGACGTCTGGTAGCTCACTGACCTATTTGAGGGATGAACACGTGGTCCGCATGGGCAGCAACAATTGCTCAAACGTTTACGTCTACGCGCACACCAGTCCTGGCCCATCGTCGTCACCGTCGATTCGATGGCTTATTAATTTCCCTACGAGTCACATAACGTTTCGTTTCTGTTTCAACTCGTCGCAGTTTCGCAGCTCGCACACGAGTCTATCTCTTTCGTGTCATACTAATAGCTCAATTAAGAAACATATTCCCCGCCGGTTTTTGCGCCAGGAAAAAAAACAGATCGTTGCACGTCCTCGTTGGCGCGCGACATCACATTTTTCACGCATTCGTTTCTTATCGGAGGATGGACAGCCTCGATTTTCCCGCACGTACTAATCTGCAAGTCCGAAAATATCCACGTGCAATTTTCCATCTCGCAGGTCGCATTTCTCGATCCTTCGATCCAGGAGCAGTCGTGGAAACGCGCATTGATCTCTTTTCAAAGGACACGTATGGTAAAATCCTCCGTATCCAGCGCGGGAATGACGTTAATATCTCTCGAATATCCGATGAGGCTCTTCAATGAAAATGCAGTATTACGATAGCTTTACAATTTCACGAATTCTTTCATCCCTTCGAGGAATTCCTCCCGCGATACGTGCTGTTCGCTCACGCTCGTGATTCGTGATCATATCGATTACGTTTCGGCGGATGTTGATGATGCTGATTGATGGAGCCGTCGACGTTGCGAGAATCTCGTTATCGTGTTTTCTATAACGGGCGATTATCATGTCGATTACGTTATACAATTGTTACGTTTAGCGAATGCGAAGCCGTTTCAAATAAAATTGTTCGAAATTGCGCGATGGGTAACAAGTCGCAATTCAGGTGGGATTAAATGGAAAAAGAATGTGCGGAGCGCTCTCGTTTTTTTATTAAACTCTGCGGTATTAAAATTTCCTTTGGGGAGGAATCTCGGGCAATCGACATCCCGCCTGGCCTCGGCAATTTTATTGTATATCCCTCACCGGGCTCTAAGTGCACCGTAAAGGTGTTACCTCGCTCTCCTGCGTGACGTGGATAAGGAAAATATTATTTCACCCCGAAACGATTACGCTGTCTGTCGGTGTCGAGTTGACAGAATTTCCGGAATGTGCGAGTGTAACGAGAGAAAATATTCACGGGGTATTTCCGCATTTTCATTCCGCGGCTCTTGTGGAAGACGTTAAGTATCGTGAGATCTATTTTTGGGTGCGGGGGCAAATTAGCTGTTTTTTCCTTGCCTCCGAGATTTTATCGCGTCGGCGAACAAAGTGCAATTTGAATTGATGACTATTCATTACCTTCCTCTTTTCTGTTGTTAATATTAAAGCCGCCATGTCCGATCGTATCGGTTTTCGTCGCGCGACTCAGAATTTGTATTCCGCCGATCTCGTTCAGCACACGTCAGTCAGCTAATTTTATCTCGCATCAACATTAGCCTCGTTATCTTAGAGGAAATTGGAAGATCTCGTAGCGGACGTGTAGCCTTTGATTTCGCGTCGAAATCAGTGAATTTATAAGTCCACATTTATATGCAGCACCTCTGGATGCATGTTCGTCGTTTGGCATTCAAGGTCGTTAATGCATGACTTACACTACACACACCGTGTAATTTATTCCGAAAACACGTATCGTTATTACTTCGCAACCGCATAATTTTTTCTGTTATGAATCATCAGGAGAGACTGCAGCCGACCCTTATCCACTCCGCCAATGTTGTCCGCTACTTGATAAAAATTTCATTCTGGAGGATGATCACATGTTCTCCGCTTACGGCGCATGCGATAATTTCCCCATACAAAAGTGTTCTTCCGTCGACGCGACAATTTTAAATGCTTGCCATCGGGTGGTGGACGCGCATCGCGCGGGCTTACTTAAAGCCACATAGACACACGAATCAATATTCAATCCCCGACATATCATCCAAACGCAATTTCAACGTCGTCGGGGGTATCATTGGGATCGACCCGATAACGTCTAACGTACGACGCGTCTAACGTAACGCCGAAGACACCCTCACGGCTCGGAGTAACACTGATTTTTCACCGAGGTCCACTACAACTGTCACCGCTTGTCATCTCCGTGGCCCCGTCGTCAACGATCGTCGCCCGCGCCGGACTCGACAACGGAATTGCGCGGACGTCATTGCGCGACTTCATCGCACTCTCTCTCGTCTCCGGCGTGTCTCTCACGAGCTGAGCGTGACAGGAGAAGTGTCTCCGGCGTCGGAGTCGTTTGCGCTCGCCCTCTCACTCTCTCCCTCACAGCACGCGGATCAATCGGGTGCACATGGCCGCACGAACACGCACGATGCACTCGCTGGTCCTACCCACGTCGCACATGGGATGACGATCCATCGATGATCGATCGTCGTCGTCGTCGGCGGTGGCGGCGGCGGCGACGAGGGCAAACGAGGGCGACGCGCGCTCCCGGCGCTCGGCGTTTTCACTCAGGGCGGCCGCGACAACGTTCTGGCCCTCTCGGCGAGGCGGACGAGGGTTCCGCGCGCGCGGAGCACGCCGAGGGCGCGCGCAGAAAGAGACGATCCTCCGGATGATCCGCGAGGCCGGCGCTGGCAAGAACGTGACGAGAGACGCGACTGTAGAACTTGTTCGCGGGGCGAGCGGACCGCTCCAACGTGGCTGCAGGACCGCAGACGTAAACCCGCGGATGGGTGGAATGAAATGAGTGAAAAGGAGAGAAGCGCGAGGGCGAGGGAGAGACAGAGAGCGTGTGAGGGAAAGAGAGAGAAGGTGAGAGAAGGGCGACAGGGAGAGAGAGACGGCAGAGAGTACTACGGAGAAAGACGAAGAACGAAAGAGCGACGGAGAGGAGCGACGCCGTTCTCTCGTGGCTCTATCGACGCGAGCGCCTCCTTCGTCGACTTCCGCGCCGAAAACGCCGACGCTCGCGGCCGCTCGGAGTGGTGAAGGGGTGGTGGAGAACGCGAGAGAGAGAGAGACGGCGAGGATGATAAAAGGGGCGGTAATTAGAAAGAGGGAGTACGCTGCGAGTGGTAACTGATTAGGAGATTAATTAGGAGGCTTGGCGCGTAGCGCCGCGGAAAGATGAAACAAGTAGTAGTAGTCGTGAGTAGTCAGACAGCGCTTAAGTAGCGAGGAGCGACGGATACAACGGATGGGAGGAGGATGAACGACTGGAATGAACTTTGCGAGCTGGGAGAGAGAAAAGGTAAAAATAATTCGTAAAAAATAAAAGCGAAAATAAAGTGTGAGCCAGGTAGTTGCCGTAGAATATGAAGGAAGCTACGGCGAGCCGCAGGGAATAGTAGCAAACAAATGCAGTCGGAAATAAATAGAAAAAAAAAAGATCCATGAATACGCCGGGGAATGCGAATGAAAATTTTCAACTGCGACGATGACGACAAACTTCCAACAACAATGAAACACGAAGATGCGCCGGAGATGAACGCAGGAACGTCGACGGACTTCTCTATCTTCTTTCTTCAACTTCCTCCTGTGTGGGGGCGATCCTGCTTTTTATTCCATTATTATTATATTATCGGATATCGGCTTGCCTCCTCATTATTTATCCTTCTTTTGTAATAGTCGATAAATATACTGAACAATGGAAATGAAATAATAGATTTCCGACAATAGATACTGGTCGTTGCGACAACTATAATTTAATTGTTAATGTTTATCGAATGTTAACGAACTTTTTGTGGGGCTCCATGTAATTTTTTTGAATAGGTAATATTTCAACGAAAAGTATTTCCATTAATTTTTTTTCATGGAAAATTAATATCTGCGAGTGACGAGAAATTTTCAAGTACTAAATTGACGTGTATCGTGAAAACACTAATTGGTTAATTTCGCACATAGACGCTGGTAATTTACGTCGACCCCAACTAAAGAGCAAACACGGATCGGAGCTTCAAAGCAGCGAACTATCGATAATTGGCCCGATTAAGCGATTATCTAAATGATTACACAATTAATCAATGGCAAAGCCGTCACCGAGAAAATCAATCACCAAATGTCGAGTCATCGAATCGCGCGAGCCGACGGTCGCCCCGGAAATGACAGATGTGTATCGCGAACATTCCCGAAACGCACGCTCTCGTACAAGAGCGAAAGAGCGGACCACGTGTTCGGAATGACACACCCACGTTTCGTTCAAAATCAATGGGGTGGCGGGAACGTGCGGCCTCTGAGTAAACGCTGCAACAGGATACAATCTGTCGGGGACGCACGAACGAACGAACGAACGAACGAACGAACGACGACCATGCAAATGAAGGCACACTCCGAGGGGAGCAAGTTTATCGCGATATTTACATCGGAGAAGATGCAATTCGCGCGCACGGTTAATGGCGGTGAAATTTATTACCTCGCATTAGATCAGTTAATTATCCAGGGGCTTATTAGAAATTATTGCATGGAAATTTTGCATGCTATCGCGTTAAATACGGTAATATATTTTATCTACGATTAATTCGAGAAACGGCGTCACGTATAATGTCGATTAATTTTGGTACTTCTCTCGCCTTCGTAGAATTGCAGTTGGGAAGACCGTAACGCTACGCGTGGAACTATCAGATAGCAATAGCGCAAACAGTCAATAAAACGTGACGGTATGTGTTTCCGAACCAATAAGAAGGCCTGAAAGAAAAATGGTTGGATGGAATTGTCCGATCGAGTCGCGGAAAGCTGGTTACGTTACGAGAAGGATACGAGGGACTGGCAGGGTAGTGGAGGAAAGTAGAAAAGCCAATAAAACATGCGACGTGCGCGACGCAACGAGGGGGGGAGAGAGAGAGAGAGAGAGAGAGAGAGAGAGAGAGAGAGAGAGAGAGAGAGAGAGAGAGACGAGGGGTGGTGGATTCGTTTATACGGAAACACGGATCCGTGACCTACGCGATATATACCGGACCATGGCCACAAGTGCCGTGAAAGTCGCGAATAATTGTTCACCCATGACCTACGTCAACGATATTGACCATACACACGCGACTTTAATCTAAATAATACTACGTCGGAAGGAAAATATACATATCTTCCGTTTTCGCGTGCAAAGCCCGAGAGGAACCTGCCGTCGAGAATTATTCCAACGTTCCAAAGCGTTCTATTCTCTTCTCAAATACTCCGGATTACACGTCGGCGATATTAAAGTTTGAAGAGCGTATTGGAAATGAAGGTAATTTGAATGTTAGAATCTTCATCGGTGAATATTAAAATTACAGATTGATTTTGATTAGTTTTGCCGACCGCGTAATTAACCGCAGAGTAGAACGCACACATGCATAAATTCGACTGTTTCTTTAACACAGTGACAATATATGACACACCGACGATGTAAAATCAATGGCGTCGAGAGCGCCGTGATTGTGTGTCTATAGTAGCAGTTAAGAGGATGCGTTTCCTTTGAGATTAAACACTTTATCCTACTTCAAAAATAATGAGGATAAAAATAATAAGTAATAGAAAAACAGGTCAACTACAAATATAGCAATTAAGATTCTTAAATTTGTGCTATCGGCTGCAAGTATGTATTGACACAGTTATATATTGATACCAGTTATATATTGATACCATATAATAATAAATAAAATTTTTCAATAATTTATATAATTGACTTGAATAAAAATTTTTGAAGAATGTTAGAAAATTTTTATATATGTATATAGTATAAATTTAATGATTACGTAACTGAAGAAAACGAGTTGAAAGAGAGAGAAAAAGAGAGAAAAGATGGAAAGTAGGGAGGCATATCTCGAATGAAAAATCAATAAAAAACTAATTCCAAAGACAAGAGGTCTTACAATCTGATACCAACGATCAATCGATTGAAAAGTGGCGTTTACAATG
This sequence comes from Tetramorium alpestre, assembly GCA_021460005.1. Lineage (NCBI taxonomy): Eukaryota > Metazoa > Arthropoda > Insecta > Hymenoptera > Formicidae > Tetramorium > Tetramorium alpestre. Next base: position 1,573,196 of record JAJVSH010000003.1, on the reverse strand, counting down.
GGAAATCAATAAATGTATTCGACGAACACTCCGTTAGATATGAATGTTTCAGATGAGAGAATCTCCAGACACCAGAACCGAACAATAACACAATGATATTATTGCATTATTAATAAAATGTAATAAATTCATATTAAATTTCTGTAAAGAAACTCTATCTATTGTTTTATGAAGTTAATGCATATATCATAAACAGTATTTTAAATGAAATTAATATCGCAGTTATAATTTTATATCTCACGTGTTTAAATTAATTACTAATGTCAGGCAACAAAATATTAATTAACAATTGAAACTTATTTTCGTTAATTGCATCATGTTATCAGTAAAAAGATAGCTAAAAATTAATCATATAATTAAATTCATGTAAAAAACTATTGTTCAGCTTCAGAAATGATGATACATTGCAGTTAAGCTAAATTCCCTGACAGATTTTAAATCAGACCGATATAAATTTTATTATTCGCTATGCACCAATAACTTGAACATTTTAAGGATGTATTATGCTCCGCATTATTTCCAGCATACTTCAATACATCTCACGATGACATCATTTATCGCCTTGCTCCACGCTGAATTTGCATTTCCCGGACCAGTTTTCGATTCGTCCTCTCCACATTCTAAGAACGCTGGTACTTCGATGATGCCTTCAATATTCGAGAGCTTTTTACCTTCTCATCTATCCTTCGTGACGTCCCTAATGGTCTAATAAGGTATATCTCTATTCGGTCCAACGCTTTAATTTATATCACGCAGTCACTGCAATGCTGACATTCTCCGTAAAAATAGCATACAAAGAAATCTGATAACGATTCATGTTTGTTAATTTTAATATAGAAATATTAAACAAATATACATAAGAAATAAAATTAATACATTCTAAGATGAGATTTCAATATAAATGTTACCTTAAATAAGTTTGTATAAACAGTCAATAATAACATTAAACGGACTCAAAGAAAAATTTTGAATAATACAAATTTCAATTCCAGAAGCAAACTAAATTGAGTACTGTAGTTTCGTTTCTACATTAAGATTGAAATTGAATAACCTCAGAAAATAATATATCTTCTTTTCTATATCATGTTTTATATATTACACTTAATTATAGATTTTCAAATAAATTTTTCTTCATGTTTCGCACGAAAAAAGTAAGAAAAAGTAATTGCAGTACGCTGTATGATATAACTTTATAGATGAAAACAAAGTTTGACCCGACAGAATATTGATTGCCGGAGCCGCGGCATCGTGCTGCCGCGAACTGTTCGTTTGCTAAACTTTATACACACCCTATGGATCGATTGTGTAGTCGGTAAAGCAGACGACCATTATCTTCAGCAGTGAAACTGTGCTACGATAAAATTTTCGTGGAAAGTTCATCAGTTTCAAAGATTTTCCGTGACGGCACCACCGGAGAAATTACGGTTCAAGAAAACACAAGATACCCCAATTTTTCCGCATTGCAGAAAAACTTGAGATACCCTGTAAGTATGTCAATGTAGAAAATAAAAAATTCTATACTCTCTAAATCTGACGCAGTGAAAAGTATGCCACTGACATTTTATTTCACTGAAATTCAGTGAAAAGTCACTGAAATTCAATGAAAAGTTACTAAATTTCAGTGAAATAAAATGTCAGTGGCATACTTTTCACTGGCCAACAGTGACTATTCACTGCGTCAGATTTAGAGAATATGCTTATTAGCCGTATAAATCTCATATAATCAATTGTACGCGTAAGATTTTGAATCATCGAGTACAAGTGCGATTTATCTCTGTAAAAATCTCATTGTAAACAAAAATGTAATTTTATCTTCGTCTCTGATGACTAGAGACGCCGGTAGAAATAGTTACAAAAATATCCTGCCGGGAAAAGATCTAAAGTAAGATCTCCGCTGCAAAAAGTCGCATAAACAAAATTGCGTATTTTAAAGCACGCCGGTATAGAAGTACGCTTATATAAACGTGGCAATTTGGCAGCTGTATGCCGGAATCTTGCTGAGACTTCGACGACAAATCCGTCTAGCACAGTTGACAGTCTGACAATTCAAATGTCTCGCTAAAGAATAGCTTCACTAGTTTCTTTTGCTTACGAAACTGCGATCGCATGTTCAGTTATATCTAGCTATAAATATAAACTCTATTGACTCAATTTCGCACGAAATGAGATGTCTTCTTCATCAATGTTGGAAAAAAAATAGCTTGAAAAATATCGCGAAAAACAATGCAAGCTCTTCACGAGTAAAAGTAGGTCGCAAAGTCCAGTATACCCATCGTAGGAGTAATGATCTGTCCGGCTTATTCCACGACAGTATTCCACCAGGACCAAACTATCCTGAAAAGATCAGTTAATCTCAGGACGATTGTCTTAAGTGTTGGCCGAGTGTTTCACTGCTACATGATGCAACTTGTCAGGTTTAGATGGGCAAAGTTTTACGAAACAAGGAAGAGAGAGAGAGAGAGAGAGAGAAGAGAAAGAAAGAGAACAGCTTACTTGATGTAAAGTTTCCCATAATTAAATTATAAACTGTTATGAGCAGCATAGCTGAATTACTTAGAGCAACTTGATGCGTCACGAAATTACAATATCGCGTTTTTATTGGCATTATTAGTCCATTCTCCGCAATCAGCTACCATGCTGCGATCAATATTCAATTCCGTCTCGCGCAAAAAGATTGCCAACATAAATTACACTAATGGCGAAATAACTGAGATTGCTTTACGCGAAGAAATCCGGAAGTATAATTGAAACAGAATTAAATTAAATTGCTCAAACATTACTTGTTTCCATTAACAACGTCACGTTAGTGAGATTACCTACGCAATCTGGAACTGTTATAATATTACACAATCTCCGTTAATTAATACAACGATACTGCGTAACAGTGTCGTGTGACGTTATCGATAACAAGCGCACACATCGCTACGTTTGTAGACAAATACAAACGCAAGAAAAATCTATATCCATATAACAAATGTAGAGAAGTTACAGTTCCAATATTTAAATTATAGCTCTTTGTTGTCGGTTTAATCAATATCAATATTACTAAAGTATTTTTTTCCAGGGTCTACCTCGTTATGCAGAATAGCTGGATATTTTTTTCTGTGCCGAGCTCTCTTCGTATTTGCCAAAGTTCATATCGCGAACAAACATATTAGCGCAGGAGGCCGCGAATCAGATGAAACAATACCGATCCGCGATTCTCGGCTCGTCACACGAGCGATAACAGCTCATTGTCGCGCAACGAAATGTGCAATTTCACCTGGAAGAACTGGCACAGTCGACCAGTAATGCCAATGCTATAATCCAGTCATATTGATCCGAAGACATTCTTTCGCTTTTACTCGCAAATGTTATGTTTCATTTCCGCGACGTATATGCCAGGCGACGTATACGCGCGGCGTATATGATGTTGAATGAAAAATGTAATTTGCCTGCATGCTAAGACCTTGAAAAGATACAATGGGAAGATACCCTTTTGCTCTACAATGAATTGGATTTATGCGTGCATATTAGATCATCGCTTGCGCTGTGACATTTGTCACGCCTGGTTGGTTTTCATTTTTATTAAGTAACAAAGCATTTTCATGTAAGATTTAATCAGGTACAATTTGTGCTAAAAAAATATAGTTAATTTTATCTCAATATATATTAGATAAGTGAATAAATTTGTCAATAAATATCAGTATGATGGGAACGAGGAGATCATAGATGGCCTTGAAACGAAGTCCCATTCGGGGAAAGCGATTACGAGCGGAATTTATCGTGTGCAAAGTTTCGTCAATCATTATTCCGCATGCGGGTACACTTGAGAACTGTTTGCAAGTAGTTTGTATGCAGAACTTAGTGACTAGGGTTAGATCTTAAACAAATCAAGGTCGCCGTGGCGACCCTCAGGGGCGCACTACTACGACCTTACCGAAGAATCGTTGAGGGAACAACGCAAAACGAAGCGGCCTAGCATGAACAACATGTCGAAATGATCGATCGCAGGTGAGATATTAAATCTTAGGGCTGAAATGCATTTAAGTTTCTGTCAGTTTGCACATCAAAGTAGTCTGTAAATTGCATGCGAAGTAATCGTTTAGGCATTTACGCCTACGATGCTAATATAATCATTATCGGGCAAGTTCCATTATTCATGTTATATGCATGCAGATGACGAGAAAGTAGCTTCGACATTTCTTACTGAAGTACTCTCTACAAATACCCAAATACCCAAGCTCTTTCATCAGTCCGCTTGGCGTAATGAAACAGATAGAATAATACATCAGTCTCTTATATTCGGCACAGTCAATATTATACTTAAATCCGGATTCAACGATGTCGTTATAAGTATTCGCGGCACGTTGTTTCAACGTTACGTGCCCCGATCGCGAGCGAAGTTCGGAACAAAGTTTGAAATTGCCTGTTTCCAGCGTGAGCAAGCGTGTAACGCTCCGTCATCGTTGTTTCTAAATTAACTTCAGCGATATACAACGATTGCAATACATTAACGTCGAATATAAACTAACTTTTACGGTAATAAAAAAACATTGAACTCTCTCGATGCGGCCCGTGATTAAATAGACAGAGAATATTTCAAAACGCCGGAGATTGATTACGAGCCACTCTCTTTCGGTAATTATATCTCCCCCCCTCTCCTTCTTCTTCCCCGTTATAAATGCGAAACGTTCTAATTAATGAGAGGTTTATCGAATGCGTCAGATGAGAAGCAAATTCTGAGACGGATAAGTCGCTGTATCGTTAACGATAATCTACTATTTTCGCGTTGGAAGGCACAGTTTCCTCAATGTATATTAAAATAAAAAAAAAAATGGCAACATATTACTATTTTACATTGAGATTCGTTTATGGGATTTGCTAATTACAAACTATATAGCGATTTGCTTTGCTAAACATAGTTTATAGAACCTATACTACATAGTTTATAGAACCTATACACTATACACAAACTTCAATCCGCAGTTGCAACTAGCACCTCGACAAGCAAATGTAACATTGATCGATTAATTAGCGTGTAATGTCACGCGTATATACGTGAGGGCAAAAGCAAAATTGGTAAAATGAGGCAGGTAAACAGTTTCTCATTCCGTCATCATGCTCACGAATTTATCTTGCATGGAAATACGCCGCTGGCGCCGACCTATGCAGGAAAATGTCAAAATTCAGGCACGAAATCGCTTATTCATGTCATACGGTCAACACGCCCTTAGAGCGTTGCAGTATCCATTCCATTTAGACGCAATTTGATGATTCCTGCAGCTATGTTGTAATGTGGCACGGTGTGCGTCAAAGGGCACTTAATTGATAGGAAATTATTCCCATCCCATTACTCCCTCGGCCGTCGCATGTAAACGGACAAGTAGCTAATTAGCGATTGAGCAAGTAAGGCGAGCGAAATATCATATTGCTTCTTTAATTAACGACCGTGGACGTATGAACGTTTCTTTTCTACTTCTTCTCTTTTAGTATCGTCGTCATTGTTTATCAAAAACGCTATAAAACTTCAACTCTCATAGGTTAATAATAACTCTAGGAGAAAACGACGGTCACCAGCTACCGGTAGTATATCGCGATAATACCGTATATGTGTCATTGTCGCGGTTAACGAGAGCTTTTCGTACTTTCACAAAGATATAACTGCAGTAACTAAGAAATAATACGAGCGAAATAACTACCCGAAATGATAAAACAACGCTGGTGATAACCAACAACAACGTAGATAAATTACAATGTAGATAAACTTTAGATTAAAAAAAACATAGATTTTTCCTATTTCTCCTTCTACATCTTTTTTATTGAAAAATAAGAATAAATCAATATTGTTTCGCGGTAATATCAATAAGCGTTTTCAATATCGTATATTGGCGACGAAATTCGAGATCTCGGCGTATTGTTTCCAAATCAATAGCTGTAATAATGGGCAACCGGCTGAATGACAATTTCCGAATTAATGGATGTACTCTCAGTGTTGTATATTGATGTAAATATGGATATTCGTAATCAGCTTATAAACAGAATCCCTGCGAAAGGCAATTAGTACCGTGAAAGGGTCCATTCTATACATATATACATATATATATATATATAT
>JAJVSH010000003.1:1443642-1566907 GCA_021460005.1 Tetramorium alpestre | reverse complement strand
TATATATATATATATATATATGAAATACAGATTATTTCCTTCAAAATGTTTTAACCCTGTTCAAATCAAGGAAACATCGCGTATGTATGATGTGTAATATTATAATTCTCTCACAAACAAATCTCGATTTACTCCGTTTTATGTTCTGCATTTCATCTCGCGGGCGTAGCAAAAGCTATCTTGGAAAGGTCTTGTTTAACGAGCTAAGGGTCGACGGTGCACTTTACGAGTGACGTTAAAAGATCTTAAATGCAGGTAAGAGAAGAGAAAACAGAGCCGTTACTGTACTACAGTCACGATATGCAAAATGAAAAGCTTCTGTACAGCACGGCGATGGTATGAGCGATCAGACTTTAGCTCGCGATCCTCAAACACATTTTGACCTTGCATTTTTTTCATCATAATATTGTTCATATCAAACGAATGATTTTATGTTTTAATTCTATCCAATATTGCAAAAAATATATATTTCAACATGAAACATTTCTTTTTTAAGCATGTTTTCCTCGAGATTATACTTTAATAAAATTGTTATAAATTTTTCAATAAAAATATTGAATGTACATTGTAAAAGAATATACTATATATTAATTTATATATATTATATATTAATATTAATTTCATATTTTCATAAAAATATTATTTATGTGATATTATCTTGCAATGTAATAAGTTATATAACAATAAGTAATAGAAAATATAAAAAACATTAAATATGCCGGATATTTAATAAATTAAATTATTAAACCATAAATGTTTTTACGACCTAATTTAAGACAAAAACATATTCTCGAATGACTGTTTTTTTTTTAATTTCATGAATATCTTTGCATAAAATTACAGACTCGGTTTTAATTTTATGTAGCCTTAAAAAAATATTATAATTAAGGATTGAAGAATTTATCTCGATGAAGTTTTCCGTGCCTAATTAAGAGAAGTGTAGAAAGTTCACGAAAATATTTTCTAAGAATTTTTCAATGCAACTTTAATGCACAACGCCGAAAAAGATATAATTTTTTTGTGAAAAAATATTCAGGTGAAGAAGTGTGCATTTAGCAAGTCACATTTTCACTCATGAGTTATTCATGTGTGCATCATGGGTGTATGCTTTTCGTGCATATATTAAATCCGATTCAAGCCCGCTATATTCGAACGTGCAAAAGTCGAGCAGTTAAGTCTTTTTATACACAAAAACATATCGTTCTATTAATTTATTGCGATCTGACTTTTAAAACAAGTTATCCTGTTACGAGAGAATACATGCTCGGAGCATAACTGGAAAGGAAAAAAAAGGATACTTTGCATCATCGAAACGAAATGTTTGCAACAATCAGACGAAGGCAATTTTATTCTGATTGAAATACGTTTAAAGGGTTTCAAACCGCTCAATGTAATTTCTCGAGGAAAACAGCACGAGAAAGATTTTCGCATTTCCCTTACGCGAGCTTGCGTTGTTCACCGCATTCATCGGCCGACATTTCCCAGTTGAAAGCATCGTAGACGCGCAATCTATTTTCGAACATACGTCCCAGTTGAACGATGCCCGGCAAACGTATGCGTACTAACCGACAAACACATGTTTGTACTTGGAATGTGACGCGACATAATTACTGCGGTTTGCCAGAGTACGGTCGAGAGAGGCGAACATGTTAAATCAGGAAGGAATAATCACGGACAAGATTTTTTTCCCACTCAGTAATTCACTCAGTAATTTTGAATAAGATAACATAATAAAGTAAAGGAAGTGTATAATAATATATACCCTTTACATAACAGCTTCTGCATTGTGCCTCTCGTTGACGTTATTTTCAAGAAACGAGAGATTGTTACGAGAAAAATGTAACACATTTGATGAACTGTGCGGAAATTAAGTAATCGCGCTTCCAGCTTTATGCCTCGAAAATAACTGAAGATAACGCTACATGCGGCGCTTTTCAGGAAAATGAGAGACAACACTGGGTCTTTAAAACAAGGTAATTATTACAAAGAGAACAAAGCGCTTGTAATATTCAGCATTACTCAATTAACTACTTTCGTGAAATAATTAACTTTTTAGTCGATAAAGCTTGTAATAACATTAACGTTTTATAATTGAGCTTTTACTTTATATTTCACGGTCTTTAAAAAAAATTATATGTTATTGCCTCTTTTATATTAAAATAATATAATTTCCAAAATCAAAGGTAATGTATGCAAACGTAATGCATGCATGCAGAATTATCTGTTCAATCGTATTATTATGTAATTGATATATCATCGCATAGTAATACGCAATATTGAACGCAACATTAAACGCGCCATATGCAGCAATCGTGAAACACATATTTGTACATATGCCTCTGCGTATCCGCAGGGCTTTATGAACAAAGCAGGATATTCTAATATAACGTAAACAAAATGAACACTATATTCCTGGTTCGATCAAACAGCATCGAATTAATTCAAAACATGCCTGAAATGTGCACGATTCGCATCACAAAGGAATGTCTGTTAGTCTGCGGTAAACGAGCGCTTCCCTCTACTTACAAGAATGACAAGAACAATTACATTTGACTCGCGGTAAGGCTACAATGCAGAGCTCTTTGTCGGAAAGTTTATAGAGATATTGCGTCTTTAACAAGATCACATGGACTTCTCGTAAGAAAGAAGTCAAAAATAATAGTGTAATACGTCTTGAGATTATATTAATAGATATGTAATAATTATAATATAAATGATATATATAATTAATAGATATACAGGGTGTCCGTAAATTCGCGCATTCGGTGCACGTGGCGTGATACTTTATGATAAAAGGAACAACTTTTTCCTTTTGCAAAATTCCACCCGACAAGTAGTTTTCGCAGGCGAGCAGGTTGAACTTAACGAATAAGCGCGTTTATCCATGTGGTATGCAGGGCCGTCGCGCGCTTCTCACTCACTTGTTCATTGCTTATTACTATTTATATATGACTTTATTTTTCAATGAACAAGTGAGTGAGAAGCGCGCGGCCCTGCATGCCACTTGGATAAACGCGCTTATTCATTAAGTTCAACCTGCTCGCCTGCGAAAACTACTTGTCGGGTAGAATTTTGCTAAAGGAAAAAGTTGTTCCTTTTATCATAAAGTATCACGCCACGTGCACCAAATGCGCGAATTTACGGACACCCTGTATAATAATTTGCTAATCTTGATTATAAAAAAAGAATTTAGAAATTCATACATTGCAATTGTTTTCTTGGAGCTTAAAGATTTTGAATTTAACTTCGAGAAAAGAAATTTGAAATTTTCACATTTCATATCAGTTAATAATTTCCTTAATAATTAAAGAAGCTTTTACTGAAAGAAATAATAAATCTGGATGAATATGGCAAATTCATAAATCATCAAAGGCTTTATGTTTGATGCAGTTGATGAGAAATTATATCACGATAATATCGCAACATCAACGTGCGTAACCACATAGTACGTTTCATGTATAATTTCGTGTTTACTCTGTAACAAATCCAATTCATCATAATGAAATAATCATTTACATCACAATAATTGGCATCCCGGTAGATTAGCGCGGTATATAATAAATATTAGGTATTTTCCCGGAGATACATCCGCAAAATTGAATTGTCGTAATTGCATAAACGTATCTCTGGCTTTGTTAACAAATCGCGTATTCATATCTCCTAACCTGTTCGTTAACGTTATTTAACCTGTTCACGAATTTACGCAATAAATTTCCATTTGGTTTCTACCAACTCCATTATTTTTTTTACGTGCCGGCGCACGAAAAAGGTTAACACGGCGTACGGATGATCGCCTCGGGCTACCTTGAAAATACGAACACAATGGCAGAGCACGAAATTCGATCATTCAACTACTCACTCTAGAAAGACCTCGGATTCGCTTCGGGGCAACACCAACCTCGGCAATACGATGGCCTTCTTCCGCCGGTTCTTGAGCGTCTGCGTGGCGAATTGGAACTCGGAGGTCTGCATGGGCGAGTGCGGGCTCAGGATCGTGATTTTGCGGTCGCTACCGCCTGGACTGGTCAGGGAGAACACGTTGGTCGGTGGCGGCAAGCTCAGGTGCTGCGGTATTTTCCTCTCCAACCCGGTGTTGGCGAACAAGCCGCGTCTCACCTCGGCGTTCAGGCTCTCCTCCCGATGGAGGTTGTCGCTGCTTCTCGACTCGACCGTCACGATCCTGCGCACGTCCCTCGTGGACGCCGTCAGGAAACTTCTATAGTGAGTCTTGGTGGAGCCCAGATGCGTCTCCGAGGACGAGGACAGCGATTCCATCGACTTGGAGTCCTCGCTGTAGCGATCGTCAGCGCTCAAGAAGTTTCTCGACGATCGTAGACTCTCCATCGATCTGGCGGTCACCTGGCTGCTAACGCCACCGGCCGTCAACAGGTGCTGCTGCTGCTGGCATTGCTGTTGCATCTGCAGCCTCGAGATGCTTTTCACCTCGGGCTCATACTCCTCCTGGCTGGAGCTGGACTGCGGGCTACGATTCGTCACCATGAAGAGACTGCCCAGTCGCGAGCTGTCGCTCACACGCAGGGACGACATCGTTGTCTTTCTACGCTGAGACTCGGCGTCGTCCGAAATGTCCAGGGAGCGATATTTTTCAAATAACTTTCGCGACCTAACCAACTGCGATGCATCCTCGTCTTTCGGCAAATTCTCCACTTCGTTTTCGGACGCGTACTCCATCGTATCGGAATCTTCGGCCGACTCCTGCGCACGTAAAATCTGCTGGCTGATCTTGGTGGTAAATTTAGATGTAGTAGACGTGATTTTTGTGGAGAGCTGATTCACCAGCGTGACCGTTTCACGTGTATCCTCGGTATCATCCTCGTCCATCTTCGAAGAATCGCTAAATTATTCGGAAAGCACTGACAAAAGTTGTTGCGCAACAAAAAAACAAAGATTTTTTTTTCTGTGATAATGCGATGTCGCTTGCGCAAAGTTGTCGGAAGATTATTTAGAGGTAATTAATTCATTCAGAATTAAACTTGTCCATTTAGATTGTTGTGAGATGAAGCAATCGAACTGTCAACTTTTCAAACAGGACGCGATTCCACATGGATCTCTTCGCCGTCAGATTGGAACGCACCGTTCTCGGCACTTCTTTTTTTTCAACAGCATTGCGTATTTCATTTACACGATCTTGTCGCTTACCAGCCAACAAGCTGAAAATCAATGTCACCCTTCAATATTTATGAAACAATTTTGTTTAGTTGGAGCACTTGGAGCCACTTTCGATGTTATTTCTGGTATTTTGCTTCTTTACTTTTATTAATTCCGTTAACAATTCTTACAACATCATATAAAATCCATTATTGATTGTTTTAAACGTTTTATTATTGAAGCTACTATATATATTTCTAAATTTCGTTGCTACGCCTATACTATAATAAATGAAATTTTAAATAATAACAAGTTGCCAAACATGTCGGTGTTAAATACTGTGCATGTGAGATCAAAGAGAAAACGCTAAACCGGATCGCTAAGATTAAAGCGTTCGAAAGAAAATTGAACTATCGACAGTTACGTTTAAAAAAATGTTTACTGCATGTAAATTCGTCGTTGATACCTTTGTACAATAGCAATTTTAGTAGTACATTTTAGTACACATTTTTTCAATTACAGACGAGTTAATTGGTTTCAAAGTATTAAAATACCGTTGTTTCTATGTCGCATGTCAACCGAAATTAAAATAATCGAGTCCATCGTATTTAGTAAATTTTACATTTTAGAAACAATGGCACATTTTTGAATTTTCAAAAAATTCAGAAACATTTATATATTGCACAATTCTTTCACAAATACAAAAGATAATTGATATTGTTCTACATAACAAAGGATTACAATAATAGCAACCAAGATTTGTAGATAGTGCGAGAAGATTAAATCAACTTTATTTGTATCCAGAATGTGAATAAAAGATCTTATAATTTTATACATATATCTATACTCTTGATATTTAATTCATGAATAAAGGAATAAATTCACGACTTAAACACAGTTATTCTTTCGACGGCAAGTATTTACATAAGATACTTGAGTGCAAAAGAAAGCAAGTAAAAAACGGAAGAAAAGAAAACTCAGTTTGCAACGTTAAATATTTTCATCCGCGCATAGAAACAAATTTTTCACGTCTCGTTCATGTAGGTACATGATCACATGATTTTCTCATATATCAATTAACGGAACGATTGTAACCCGATCGTAATTAAATTGTTTGCTATCGACATCTCCCCCTGTCTCTCTTTCTCTTTAACTAGAACATTTATAGCTTCCGCAAGAGTTGCCATGTCCGCGAAATTCACGAATTAAAGCATCTGTACGCGAAGGCACAGTTTTCCGGGTTCGAAAGCTCCGCTTTCAAGTAACATGCAATTGGCGCGCGAACAAGAATTCATTACAAGCTCGCAACAATAGTCACCGGTAGATACAATAGCTACAATAGGCGCATTGCGGTAGAGTCATTCGATTGCATCCCCCTTTAAGTTGAATGGTACATCTGGCTTTAGCATTTGTATCGTATAAATGAGAAACGCTCGAATGCTTTAAGTGATAGCTAGCTTATTTGTGTATCTAGAACTCGTCGCGACAATCGTCGTAACGATCTCCCGAATCAAAAAGATATAGAAAATACATGTCTCGAATGCATACTCATTCTTTCGCTAATATATATCGCGTAAAATATTATTTGTTTTTTTTTGTCAAGAATTTCCCGGTTTGTTTCAGGAACAAGAATTTTCTACGTAGAACACTTCGCGAATTTTTTATGTCCCAGCAAGTCGCGAGCAAATAACGCGCGCGTTCCGAGCATTACTCACATGAACAAAGTAATTCGCGGTATTAAGGGTCACGTAGTTGTTGTGGCATGCAAATAGCATTAATTAATACATGTGGGCAAGCGCATAAATTATTTCAGCCGGTCGTAAACATAATGCTATAATCGAGATGACTATTACATACCGTAGTTTAACATTAATAAATTTATTCCACACGTTTGTCATGTTAATTGTTCAGTTTACTTCGGATAATGAATAATATTGAGCAAAATCATGTTGCACCGATGACAGAGAATTTAACAATAAACTAGATAAATGTCAAATGTCGATATCGAATATGAGATGCAACGATCTTTATTGCGATCGCGTGTCGTAGCAATAATTATAGCTTGACGAGCAATTTCAAATCTTCGACACAACTTCTGCATTGATTACATCGCGCCGGAAGTCAATCAGATGGCCATTCGATCTCGAACGTTTTATTAAAAATTACAAATCGGTCTGGAATGGATCGGTCCGGAAATTAAAATAAACTGCTCTAAAATATTACAAATAATATAATAAATATTACAAATAATAAAATATTACAAAAAATATTACAAATAATAATATAAATCGTAAGAGCCGCGTGTACTATTGCATCTGTTCCGTACATTTTTCCATTAATTAAAAAAGTTTCTTTGCCAAGTTTCAAATTAATGTTCTGCTTGTGATACTTTTACAGGAAATTTTTATATATCGTTTTCATCTTATCGATCTTTAAACCGTAATAGCACGACAAATCATTGTTATAGTTAATTCATTTCCAAAGATGTTGATTTATGCGTTAAAATAATTACATACTTATTCTAGCTGTCTAGAAAGAACGCAGATACGCTACCGCTTTTAGCAAATCGGCTGGCTTGTAAATAGATGCCAAGAAATTCTGCCAAATATTTGCGAAACTTCTCGTTATCTATATCAAAGTTACAGCAGGCAAAAACGTTAATTTAAAGTCTAAAAGCGCGTCCAACTGCCGTTCAACATTTACTATTTGATAGTTCATGATTGAAACCTCGATATCAAACTTCCAGAGTACATTCGAACTTTTTCACCTTCGAAAAGAAAGTATTAATTTTATTATTATGTTTTTAAAAATTACACGTCCAATTCCTTTACAAGATATTAAAAATTTATTTTTGGAGACGTTGAGCATTTGAGCATTTTATGATATATCTTCGCACTTTAATATTAAAGTTTTAAAATTGTAGTTTTGAGTTTTAATTTTTACTAAATTTCGACATTTTTCTCATATGTGATATTGACAAATTAAATACGGGTATTTAATTTTTTACAAAAGATTAACGCGTTATCCCGTAGTTTTGATGGAAAAACCGTTTTTGTAATCAGATTTCGTATCGTAAAAGCACTATTTTTTCGGAATGATCTTTTATTCTAAACTATCAAGGACGCCCACGTTGGAACCATTCAAGCATATCTAGCTGCAGATTACGTGGCCGATTGCACGCGAGGCTTTAGCATTTTACTTATCGATCGCGCTTTCACGCTGCATAGCAAGCTTTCACGAAATCGTCAGCAAGGAAAATCTGCACAATATGATCTCGGGATATCAGCTTATTGTCATTGCAATAAAATTCGAAAATTGCCAAGATTATATTATCGTTATGCCATCAAAATATATTACACTTTGTATTTGTAAACCAATGTAATTATTGGATATTATGGCTATCGTACGTATTAATTAATTGTACGTTCATTAAGAGAATATTAATGACTAAATATGTATATAACTTGGCGAGTAGATATACATGTAATTTGTAATTGACATACATGTCTATATTTGAGAAAGTTACATGCATTACTTAATAAAAACATCAAAATTAACTGAAATTATATTAACTGGATGTCAAATAATAATGTAAACAGTAAAGTATATAGAATAACAATTATTTATGAATTAAACAACTCGTAAATCATGACATGTTTTACAATCGAAACTTTTTAAAAAAGAAACATTTTTTTTCTAAAATTTAAAGATTTTAAATGGAAACGCCTGCAGAATCCAGCAGTAGACTATAAACTGCACTTAGCAAAAGTCGTCGTACAATCTGCAGCCTCTTTCTATAATCAGGACACGTACCATAATCAGTTGCGATTGTCTCATCTCGAAAGTAGGTCGTATCAAATTCAACGAACTAATAGGTCGTAGAAATTTCTGAGGACGCGGTAACCTTGTTCCCAGCTTAAATGAATTGCCGACCCCGGCGATTCCACGACGGGGCAGTTACGATTTGTTGATGACCACCGGCGTGAAATCGTTCGTAGTGTTTCACCACCCACGCGAGACATAGGGTAAGGCTACCTCTCACCAGTACGATCCCGGGGAAACATGCCACTTCCGGTTGGATCCGTTTACCGGGCTCTATATTCGGTCTCATCGATTCCGGCAATGCACCAGCTGGTGCGCCCAGATTGGGAGAAATGTTGGGCTCTCTAGGTCAAATGGACTAGATTCGTCCTTTCACCTGCATCCATCACAGTGCCACGCGATTTGGCCATTTCGGTCAAGCGGTAGACCATGAGGTACTTCATCTCGAGGTATATCTCTATGCATTTAAATGGGATTGACACGAGCGCGAGTTTCCTTTGTAAATGTTATCCTCTGCAAATGCTATAATAACGAGAAACCAAACCTTTCTTTCCTTCTCTGCAAGTAGCTTTTTCTATCGCAAATTATAATTACAAGAAATTTTTTTACAAATTACAAGAAAAATTTTATATCTGCTATCTCTCTACACATTTTTTTCGTTTTCGTCAAAATAACGAGCGTTATTATTTTTCCTACAAGAGTACTTTATATGATTATTCAATATGAAAATAATTTGCAAGTGAAAACGTCCTTCTGAAGGATTTTGTTAGCAATATTGATTCTCGATTGATTAGAGACTATCTGTCTATTTTTTGTAGCGCTCGTTAAAACAGAATCCTAAGATTTGCGGATTAATTCAACTTCAATGCATAGTAACTACGAAACTGTCAAGGCCATTGGAAACTTTGCATCGACGCAAATCCAAACGGAGGTTCCGCGTATAAAATGGGATATCTACCTCTGTGCAAACAATATGACGGATGCTTAACGTCGTTCTATATTGATAGTAACGTAAATGCTGAGATTCAACTTTCTTATATGCGGATGATTGAAGAGCTTATTCCGCATTTTCAGAAAGTTCGGGGAAATATAAACTAACATAAGCCAATAATCAAAAAAATCATTCAAACAAAGGGAAGAATCTGAAACAATAAATAAATCGTCGTTATATTAAAAAAGTAGTATTTGTACGTATTGTAACGTTGCTCCGGTAAACACAAGTATCGAAGTTCACATATGAAAAGCAAACATTAAAATGCAAATGTAATATTAATAAAAGTTCCAATTCCAATAAAATCGATTGACTTTTCTTATTGGTGTATTGTTGCAACTGTTAGAACACATATATAAATAATACCGATTATTTTAGCGGGTACATCAGTGACAGAGAAATGTGTTTGCCTTCATTTATAATATTCTGATGAAACCAACAACTACAATTTTCGCATCGCGTACATTTATTTATACATATAATTTCAATTTTTCATAAAATACTGCGCGATGTCAAAACACACTATCGGATGTATGATAAATGCGTGAAACCACAGTATATCACGTCCGTGGCTCAAGTGTTTATGTTTCCGCTTTGAAGAATCGACGGAGAAAAATGCTCCAGAGTATCACGCGGAAATCAGGGGCTATTGCGTAAAGGCCTAATACGGCTGCTTTCGCAATCTGCGTCGACAAGATTCTACTAATTAAACGCACGATATGCCGCGCTCGCGTTACAAACCCACTTGCGTAATAAACTCGCATATTTATCTATCTCTGTCATAACTTCAATCTAAAATTACGCGCTAAATCACGTTAGAGGATCAGGAGCGACCGATACGAGTGAAATCAGGCGAAAACAAATACTCGCGCTGTTTAAATACCGTCGTCCTGCAACGTATTTATCGCGTATGTGCAGACGTTCTCCGTTCAAAAGCTGTACGCCGGTATAGCTTCATTGGAGAATTTAATAATGTTCTCATCGATTCCCTCTAATGAAACATGCAACGTTGTAATGTCGCTAATGTAAAAAAAGCAGCTTTCTATAATGCAATCTCTGTAAGTAATTACAAACATTGTCGTTCGTCTTTTTCGTAATTATTCCATACACAATTACCGTTTCAGAGTTAACTGCGACCATTCAGTCTTAACTTTGCCCCGCAGTTTGTGCGGACGATGAGAGGAAAATTAGCCGGACTTTCAACTCCAGTTTCTGTGTTATCAGATGAAGTTGAAAATGGTACAACTTCACTTTTGATTCTCTACTTCATAATAAATTCATAATAAATTCGTAATAAATATACATGGCTTCCGTAGCTGTACACTGAGAGAAAAATATAGTTACTTTTAGACCCACTCATAATTTTAAAATATTTCTAACAATAAATATGATTAACTTGACTATATGCATCATTATGTCAACCATAATTATCATTAGAAATATTATAAAATTATAATTGAGTACAAAAGTAACTATATTTTTATTTTAATGTATGAAACAACGCGTAAAAACCGTCTTTTGCTTGCCAGCCCGATATTCACATCGAACTCCGATATCGAACATCTTATATTGAAATAATGTACGCAGATGCTCTCGACATCTGTGTTAATTATTAAATGGATTATTTAATGGATTCCGCAAGAACCGCCTCGCGCTCTGTTATTATACCGCGCCTGTGAAATCACGTGAACGAGTGGCGTTGAAAGCTGACAACGCTGACAACGCTCGAGGACACAGCATCAATTATGGAAATGGTGAAGTACGATATATAATACTTGCACATCCAGAGAAAACTGGAATGAACTTGTTGTCACGTACAAGGCGCGCAAATGAAATTTCAATCAAACCCTCTCCACGCATTATGTTGCGATGTAGGAGACCGTTCGCCCGCGGCACGTTGGTCCCTGCCGGTAATAATTATACAGGATGATTCATTATCGTTCCCGCGAAAGGCTTCGCTCGAAATAAAATAGGTGAGCCCCGCGTTGTTGCCAGAAATAGATCGCGACGGGAGTGCGGACTGTCGAGTGCAGACGCCCGAGTGCGGACAAATACCTTCCGATTTAAACCGACGAATGTTGCTACTCGCAGCGTCTGACAGGCTCACTTAAAATCCCCTCGAGAATCGCGTCGTATCGCTATTGATAGGCGATCCCATTGATATCATCTTTCACTTTCAGCGTAAGTGGTGCGTATATACGTTTCACTTTTTTACATAAATCCCCATTTACACATCTCACATTTCATGTCGCGAAACGTGCGTCATAAAATATCTTATTCCGTAGCGTTAAAATGCGCATAAATTTTATTAAAGAGCTATATACGTAGAAAATCGCTTTAAATAACTTCCTGATAATAAAAAAAAGTTATACAATTTGCATGATATATTTACAGAAATGATTCATAGCTAAAAAGTATACAGTATCCGAAAAACGTTATTTTACTTTATCTCTTTATAACAATTAATTGTTAATCAACGATATTAAAAGCCCTGTATGCTTTGTATATAATTTTCGAATGATTTTCGAGGAAAATATCAAGTTTAAGTCAATGGAAGCATTAACAACATATAATTTTATTCCGCGAAATTGCCTTGGCTCCACTTTAGCTTTGAACGCAAAGTCGTTGATCGTGAAGTGATTTAATTTAAATCGAAGCGAAAATTGTGTCCAAGTTCCACTCCACGTTCCATCGTCTCTCTCTCTATCGCTGATGCTTTTTGCTGAACGTAAAATATCTTTTAACTTAATTACAAATAATGAGACAATTCAGGACTTTATGCGGTACACGTCGGTGCCAATGAACTTTAGAGCAGTAAAACACGAACATTAGAAAAACTTGGTCAATTTAATTAACTTGCAATAATATAATTGCGCGTAAATTCTGATACTGCCTTAAGATAGAGACCTGATAAGCGACTTTGAGATAATTGCAATTGATTTCAGACATTTGAAATTATAGCAACTGTTCAATTTAGTTACAGTCTTTCAATTTTGGGCACATAGATTGCGAAAGAGAATTATTGGAATGCGAAAGAGAATTATCAGAGTCTCGTTTATATTACGTCTTACATTTCCCTGATATATCGAGGTTAACGAACATACATCTCTCAACTTGCTTCGTTACCGCGAATTCTTTCGGGAGAATTTCCTCATGGAGAAGGGCACACAGCAAGTTCTATTATAAGGCACTTGTACGTGAAACGCAAGAGAAATCAACTATAGAGGAAATTTTCGAAAGCGTCAAAACGTAGTACGTGAAGTCTCAAGGTTCAAGTAACAAATTGTCCCTCCAAATCTTCTTTTCACACGAAATGGATACTTTCATCGAGTTGTTTAAATGCATAGAATGAAATTTTCTGATTATAGATAGTAATTGTGAAAGGGGAAAATAAAATTTAATCTAAAAATAAAACGTAATAAAATGGAATTCAAGGAATTGTAACTGCTTAAGCACGCGTGAGACTGCTTTATACGCTCACGCGATGGCTATTGGTACAAAGAAGTGAAAAAAAGATGGAAATCCCCTGAGGATAGTTCCACTCGTTCATTCAAGTAAAGGACCATTCCTTCAAAGGACAACTTTATCCCGGAAATGTGCAGTTGTAAAAACGAGGTGAAAGAAAAGAGATTTCAGACGTGACGCAAATAATAAATTTTCCATGAGATAATCTTCTTTGTCTCGTTACCTAATAAAATTTTTCCTAACTTTATATATCTCTCTAACTTTATGTTTTTTCCTCCCCCTTTTTACTTCTTTTCTTCTAACTTTTCTCGCAATAACTACTTTCTCCATTTGATTCCGACGCTAGTGATCTTCCACGTATATAATTGCCACATGATATTTTATATCGCATTAATTATAAATGAAAAGGATGAGACATGCTGGCAGCCGGCGACGACAAGCCTGTGATTTTCAATGTATCGATCGGTCTTAATATGCCACTTGCATACCCCGTAATTTTCAACATCACTGAATAATCTATAATTTAATAAGAAAAATTAATTTTTAATTTATCGCAGAGTACGGGAAATGCAATCGCATCTGCAAAATATAATGCAATTCATAAACTTATCAATGAAAATTAATTTTATGACGCAAAAAACTCTTGCGCTTTTAAGCTCGAGACAAGATGCATCGTTTCAGCGCAGGTCGGATATATTTTTCTCCGTTACCTCAGCGTTACTTTATCCAGTTATCCAGTGCATTCATATTTCCGGCGAAATCTCGAGTTCTCGACAACGATTAATTGCGATCTTCCGAACGTATATTAAACATGCCTTAGATTTCTCGGGAAAGTGATCCGAAGAAATTTGACTTAAGGTTGCCTTAAATCACACGCTCTCGAGCACTACAATAAATCATAAGAATGATTGTTATAATCTTCTTAACGACCGAGGATCCGAGTGGATGTAAAAGGGTCTCGGAAAATATATATGTTTACGCCCGGTAAACTTTATAGGCACTCAACTTGGGTGGCTGAACGAATCTCGAATATATAGAGAGAACGGGCGCGTCTGTAATTGTCGCCTTGAGACTGTCACTCAGGAGAAGATCTTCTTCAGCGTAATCATTTGCGACAATGTGCGTCATGCGTGGAGAACGTCTTGTGCATCCAGAAACAGCTGTTTTGATGTTCTTTTCGTTATAAATAAGCGTTCTTAAAGTGGATCAGTCACTCATGAGGATATGAGCATAGTTCTTCGGAGACTGCACTGGTTCCTATAATATTGCAAATCCTGGCACGCAGCCATAATATTGTATATCTCAAACAAAATCGGAGCATAAGATACAGTAAGGGAAGGGGAAAAAAATGGAAGCCTCGGGAGAGATGGGGTAAAAGCCATACATCCGAATGAAACCGTTTCTAGGTTGGAATTTGAAATTCATGCCGCCAGGTCGTGCGAGCCGCGTGTAAAGAAAATACGTTACAGCGTTTGTTCCAGAATTATTCACTGTTACGGGAAACGCATGCAACGCAGAAGACGTCGAGTAATGGCATAAATTATTTCGAAGACTTAAGAGGTTTACTTCAGGAAGAACGCGCCTTTCTGAAATATTCTCTTATATTAAGAAAGTATGAGTATATTAAACGCAATGTATGATCAGATAAAATCTTCTAAATATCAAAAAAGTAAAGAAAGGAAAATTAATTTTCTGGTGAAATAAAATATAAGGATTAAATGGCAACAATATCGTATAATTTCTCCTTAACACCTATCCGTGCGTTAAACGTGAAATAAAAGCAGGTGGACATAGGTAATTGGAGCGGCTTGTATGTCACGCCGGAAGTTGAGTATCGTTGACCTCGTCGGCGCTTCTAATAGAAAATCCAACGACACTGTCGTCCGTGTATAAACCATCCATTTACCTCGGCCAGCCGAGTGGATGATGGCCACTACGGGCTTCCGTCGCGTAATAAATCACATGGTAATCACGATTATCGCCATCGATCTACGTTAATCACTCGGTAAATCTTTGCGATATTGATAAGTAGAACTGCAAGTATTTAACACGTTTGAAAGACGAGAACGCATATATCTTTCCGTTTTCTTTCTCCGAGAAAAGTAATTTACCATACAGGAAATTACAGTATATTTTTTACATAAAGTTTACTTTGACAAGTTTCTACGTCAAGTCGTCAATAATTTTAATAAATTTGATATTAATTAAAGTAGATATATTTTTTAAACTTAACTATATTTTTTAATTATTTAGATATATACACTGAAAGAAAAATATAATTATTTTTGGACCCAACCACAATTTTATAATATTTCTAATGATAATTATGGTTAACATAACAAAGCATATAGTTGAGTTAATCATATGAATTGTTAGAAATGTTACAAATTAATTAATATTAAAAATTATGGTCGGATCCAAAAGTAACTACATTTTTCCCTCAGTATAGACATTCAGTGTTTTTAAAATTGGGCCTAAAATTTTAATTAATTTAATAATAAATCTTTTTTTATTATAAAAAAATAGTAAGTATTCTGCATTATTATTCAAAAAAAATAACTCTTGGCGAATATAATGATATTTTCAGGCTAAAGAGTATAGAGAGGTCAAAGGAAAATTCATTAACGGCATCAGCAAGGCACGTTAATACTAAAACGGAGCCCTCGTTGAGTTCTGCGTTAATTAGGAGCGGAAATAACTGTAATAAAAGCAACATGAAATGTATTTCGATGTAATTCAGGCAAAGCGCATTTCGTTCGTAATACCTTATTCATTTTGATCTAATGATGGCAGAAAAGAAAATTATTAAACTCATTTCAAAATCCTTTTTTATATAAGATTTCTCTCGCGTGCGCTAGTAAGTATATTATACAAAATTATATGAAAGTATGTCAAAATATTTTAACTTCACTGTAATTGTACAAATTATGCACAATATCTGGATAATATTATTTAGCGTTAAAGCGACGAACGCTGGGTTTGAATAATTTCGAAGTTGTCCGCCTCAAACGTATCAGTTTGTCTCGTTAAATAAAATAATCGATATAATTGGAACACGTGCGACATTATAACTGTGTGAACTGCAGTTTAACCACGAAAGTGATAAAAGGATAGCAGCACTGTATACCTCGAGTCGACCAACCATATGTGCATCCGACACATTCATTGTCGTTAACATAACACTATCTTTAGTCGGCCCCTTAATTAATCCTCCATTGTGACGCGGAACGTATTTGATTACGCGAAACGCCTAATCCACATTCAGCTCAATCGTGTTACAGGTAAGTTAAACAACAGATTAAATTTTGATGCGCAGATTTACAATGAGCCAGATTTACGTACAACTTAAATATAACTTTAATATTCGCGAAACACGTTTCTCGTCGAATACCCTTTGTTTAAAATTTTTATATATAGCGCGGCTTTGATACTTAATATTATAAATGGATTCGCTCTGAACACATTTTCGTATTATTTTAATCCCCAAACGGAATCTTTCATTAAAGTCGTATTGAAGCACGGATTATTTGAATACGAATAATAAAACGATGGTGCTTTGTCTGTAATATGCGAGTTGCTTCGGAAACCGCCTCGCACGTGCCTCGTAATCACGGTTTATTTCCCGTTGACATTCTCTGTTCCTTCCTTCCTTCCGTCATTTGTATCTTTTTCCGACATATTTCTATCTCTTTTCGCCTACATGAAATTATTATCAGATCATTTTAGTTTTATTTTAATTTGCGCGACTAAGGTCTCGTCTGAAGAAAATCTTTTTTTAAGAATGAGGACGAAAAATGAAAAATATTTGTAGATGCAATTATTATTAAATTTTCATACAAAATTCGAATTATTCGTAGCTTTAATGCAGTCTCATCTGTATCACATTAAACGCAAAATATTTTAAATATCAAAATTAAAAAAAAGAAAATGATCGAAATAAGGTATAATAAAAAGTCAAGATAAAACAGATGCAGGTGTGACAATGGATGCAGGTGCAGAAGTACCCAAATTGCTTTTTCTGTATCTCTTGAACGAGTTTTAGGTTCCGTGACAGTTACAAATGAGCGGGTGATTTAACGAAAGAAAATTTTACAGATGAAATATGTGTTTAACGACATGATCCAACTTGTTCTTGGTAATTCTTGAAAGTCATTTATAACATTATCTGTCCCTGTCCGTGGTTTTGAGACGATTAGAACGATTGCAATTTATGTGTTTGAAACTGGAGCCATTATAGAAGCGTAATTGGCTGCTAGAATCATCACACGATATTCGATTACAAGCGTCACGTGTAATTCACGGATCGGATAACCGCCGATATATCGATGCAAATACGAAGAGCAATCAATCGACGAAAGCTCACGTTTTGCGCAAGAGCTTCGCGCGTTAGATTATAGTTCATTCGGAATTATTAGCAATGAGAGGTGTAGAAACACAGCTAATTGCATGCACAACGATAACGATTGATTAATAATTAGCACAACTTGTCATACTTTCTGTGAAATATTTGCCGATTGTTGCGCTAACAATTAATTAATAATTAGCAGTCTATCTTTCCTTGAAATATCTACTTATTAATCATTCATTGTATCAAGAGAACACCTGCATTTTACATAATTTTCTCTTGCGTAATTTCGCATTATAAAATGTAACAATTAATACGATAATGCGAAAAAATATAGTAAAACAGTTCTAATAAATTGTATTATACTTGTGCTTCCCCTAAATTTCATAAATTTTATCAATCACTTTTTCCTAAAATTGAAGTTTTTCATATAAAAACGTATTACAACTGATGAAATGAAAAGACTACGAGATCGATAAGATGAGCCATTTATGCAAATACTATGTTGCAGAATCACCGTAGGATTTTAAATGGGCATCGTTCCCTAATGTGACTAATGGCTAAGTAAGAACTTTATCTATCATTTCGTCCCGTGTTGGAAAATTTACATACCGCCTTCGTCCTTTTATTAGCATAAATCCTCCGGAGATCTCTCTTGCCCCCAATCTCGTCATGTCGGCAGAAAACCGCGCATAAGCCCGAAGGAGACGAAGAATATATCAGTTATGCGAACAATATAATGAGATTTCCTGATCGAAGTTTCCCCCGAAGTATTATTGATCATATTTGTCGGCAGCCCCATCTTATTGGCATAATACATTTTAATCCGCCAAGAATTCAACAGCAAAGACGTGAGAAAATCTCAAACAATCATGTTGTATAGTCGGGATTAAGATAACTCTTCGCAAACAATGTTTCTCGATAAAGATTTATAAACTATAAATAATTTTTTTACGCAGATATGAGCAATCGCAATTTGTTCGTCGACAGAACGACAGAAATGAATTGAAAATTATCGAGCAATACTATTGATGGTACGATGTAAAGGATATGATAACAGGGACAAACATCGCATGTGGCAATTTTATTGTCTGGCACGTCGCTATTCGTACGCATAACAAATGTTAGCGCGTAGAGATAAGAATTCTAGTTGATGTTAGATAAGATACATATGGAATAAAACAGAATCGTTAGAAGTATATCTGCGTATTGCGGTTCAGCTTCGACTAACGTATTTCTAACGTAATCAAATTTTATATTAGCGCTAAATATCCTTTTAATAACTGAAAAAGAACACGAGATAATAAACTTAACAGAATCTTCAAGGTTTAATTAAAACGTTTAATATTGAAAATTAAAAAGCCAAGGTAAATGAGTCTCCAATTAAGAAAAAAAATTGGCTTGAAATTCTAAGGCAATATTAAATCTGGATCAATATTTACGTGAGTTCCAATGAGCAATAAGAATTTCATCACGGTCTGCTTCTCGGATATCGTAGAAATACTTCAACGGGGATTTCGCGCAGAATTCACCGACATCGTAATGTCCAATCAGTTTATTTTGACGATTTGTACTCACGTAACACTCTGTTTAGTATTCCCAACGCATAGACTCCGCTTTCCATAACAAGCGCAAGCTATCATCCTAAGAGCGAGCCGAAAGCACATGTCTGATCATCAAACAACGACAGAGTTTGTTGAAGCCGAGTTGACTATTGCCATTAGAGCGCCTTGCATTGGGATCATCTACTAGTAGTAGGATTAATCACGTCGTATGTAAACGCAAGCATCGCCATGACGTGCACTCCGTTCAACGGTCATCATCAAACGTGAAATCTAAATCGCTAATTGCGAGCGACACGCGAATATAGTGTAAGATGCATTAATAATTTTATTAATATTTTATTAAATTAAGACAATACGTGGCTGCGTGTGATTTTATTTAGAATATTATTTTCGATGAAACGATATTAAAACAATGTTACGCTTCACTAATCGGTGTATTATCGATGCCGTTATAATAATTAATTGAGATTTGTTGACATTGGAGATTTAATGATTCGGGCAAATAAATATTTAGCGCGGAACAAAATTAATTATTGACTACAATAATAATTAATGATTAACAAATTACATTAAACGGAAAACTGTTGCAAGGTTCTTGTGATTGCTTCCAATGGCTTCCACAGATTAACTAAATTATTTCTTCATTTCTTAATTTCAAAAGTTGTTTATCCCTACCGGACGACTACAAAATGTGATAGCAATTGGAGAAGAGACCGAAAGAATTTCCATCATATAAATTCCATCCAGAGATGACATCGAGAGTCGAATGCTCTCATGCGTGCTGTCACGTGAAATGAATGTAAATTGACATCACTGAATATAAAGCAAAATTTCGAATAACGTTCAATATATATAATATTTTCAAATTTGTTATTAAAGATTTTATATGTATACATTTTCGTGTTGACCATCGTTTGATACATCTTGTC
This sequence comes from Tetramorium alpestre, assembly GCA_021460005.1. Lineage (NCBI taxonomy): Eukaryota > Metazoa > Arthropoda > Insecta > Hymenoptera > Formicidae > Tetramorium > Tetramorium alpestre. The sequence goes on along the minus strand of JAJVSH010000003.1, from coordinate 1,546,681 downwards.
AATGTTCAAATGTACAAAACTATAAGATAAATAATTTATTTATTATGCAAATTAGAAGACTGTATGGTTGTTACGTAATAACGTGTCACAATATATCTCTTGTTGCGCAAAATATATTTTATCACGTTTAAATTTGAATAACATATGAGTATGTAAGCAGCTGATACATTGTGTGAGATTAATCATCGATAGTTCGCTGTCAAGCGCACGTTTTTCACGTGTCCACGTATTAGGTTAATAATAATTGATGATATAATGTGCAATGCGGATATATATATATATATATATATGAAAACGGAGAGACACATTGAAAAGGTGAATACTTATATCTCCGAAAATCTGGAAGCTACAGTATAATAGATTATGATCAAACAATAGGTTAATAATCCCAATTTTCTATAAAATAAAAATGGTCGTATATTACGCTCCTCATCTGGGCCTGCAAAAGCAGGCGATTATATCCTCTGACCTTTTAACGCTGATAGGACTACAGGGATAAAGATACCTTTCTTATGAAGTGCTCTCGCTTCGTACATAAATAAATTGCATATGTGTGTAAGAATAAAACGCTTTGTGTTTGATGATCTACTTGAAATAGAAATTTATGTGAATAAAAATTGCTCTATGTTCAACAAAGTAGCCTTTGATTAAATATTTCATTTCCGGGATATCTTTAAAATGTCACCAATCTGCATTTTGTTCGAGTAAAAACGGTATTAAGCATATAAATTGAAAAATTTTCTAGTAAAATGAAGTAGAAATACTACCTGATAAATTTTATGCAATATTGCGTAACTCTTGATATTATAATACTGTTGTAAAATTTTCCTAGAATCTTGATTGGAAAAACGAGAGATTATCTTTAACGTGTCGAATTCATTTGACAGCGAGATTGGAGTACGACATGCAGATTCACAGGGGAATGGATTGTCGAAGCAATTTACTAAACGTCGAGTGAGGTTATTGTCGATAATGGCCAATCGGTTTGGCTTAGCTTTCTTCGAAATCTTCAAAGTGCAAAAAAAAAGGTTTACTAGTACTAGAAGTGTAGAATTTTTAGTGTAGAATTTTTACACAAAAACATCGTACAGCGAAAATATCTAAGCAATACCGCAAACAACAGTAAAAGAATTTTTAGCTTTTCTTTTTAAATGCAAGCATTAACAAATAAAGATTTCCGTATTTTAAATTCATTAAGATAAAAAATAATTTAAGATCAATAAGTTGCTGTAGTAAAGATATCGTAAAAATTGCTTTTGTTAATCTGTATTATCGTCGTGGTAGAAATAGTACAACTATAATAATAAAGATACTGTAAAAACTGCCTTTGTTAATCTGTATTATCGTTGTGGTAGAACTAGTACAACTAAAGAGATGACATGCCGATGATTACGTATTTATAAAAATGCATTTCTTCAGACACACTTCGATAAATTTTCTAATAACATCATATTATTCATATTATGACACACATAATTAGTTGTCGGATCGGATATAGAGACGGAGTGAATATCATCAGAAGAAAAATTCTTTATTAACATATGCAATAATAAATGAGAGAAGGAGATAGAAATAAAAAAATAGCTTATGACAGATTTATCTCATATTTTTAAAAATTATGTAAGATGTTATATTTAATAAAGAATAAGAAGAGAATAATTATGTACAATAATGATGGAAATATCATGATTAAAAAAAGAAATTATAAATATATATAAAAATGTGAACGAGAGATTATCAAAGTAACAATATCAATACGTTGGTCATGAACATTACAGTATTCCATTTCCCGATGATCTCTCCAGTTTCCAGAGAGACCATAAGTTAAGATATTAACGAGCAATTTCCCGAACACTATAAAGCAAACGTGCTAATAATTGAGTATCCATTGCCCGTGGTTTAGGTTTGCTATTGCTGTTAAAAGTGAGATAATACAAACCACGATAATATGTAAATATATAATAATATGTTTACAATTTAAACTATATAGTTTATTCACGAGACAACGGAACAAACAACAAAGCATTTCATCTAATAGGCATTTAAATTTTATTTTAATGTAATATAAATGACTACAAAAATGTAATGATGTTTTATTATTTAAAGAAATAAATTATTGAGAAAAATAATGTACATTATTTTAATTATAATTAAAAGTTTTAATTAAAATTTATAACAAACACAAATTAATTTTGCACAGTTACCTAATGTATTCAACGTATAGAAATGTTTTTAATTATACTTTAGTTTTATAAAGACAAAACGTATAGTTACTTGTATATCTTTCTCAAAGTTAATGAAAAAATTAAACAATTGAATTTCCATTTGTTTCCTTTCTCGATTAATATTGTGCGTTCACAGTGTTCGAAAAGTTTGAAAGTTTATATCTCAATTAGTTTGTGCTGTAGAAGTAAACAAACTCCAAGTTGAGATGATGCCCTGAAATATATTAAAGCATGCAGTCCCTGGAGAGATTAAAATTTTTCTTGTCGAGATGGAAAAAACGTTGGGAACAACATTACCAACCCTTCAGAAGTCAAAGAAGGGAATCTGACAAAAGATTTTATTAAACGTATGTACTCTTTAAGAAAATATAACTTTAAATAATTTAAAGCGAAAAAAAAACTTCACAAAACACATATATAAGGAATGGTTAATTCTGTAAACACACTATTAAAACTCTGACTCTATATTATTATACACAATTTAAAAAATATAACATAAAATAATAATTTTTATAAAAATAAAATTTGCAATCACTAATAACGTCATGTTTCATTTATTCAGTACGAGAGTCATTCATTAAGATAAGCTGCTCGATGCAGTCGTTATATGTTATTGCATGACAGTACTCGTCATTGATTACGAGAAAAATAACCAGCGCGATCGTTATGTAGAAATCGTTAAAATTAACGAGTAGATCATATCGTTAGTAACGCAAATTCCCTATTCCTTTGTCCACTATCGATTCGTTATTTTTTTCCTCGATTTGCAGAGCTTGTGAAGTCGTTGGACAGAATCCGCAGTGATGTCGCTGCATTTTCAAATTGCCGCAAGTCATATTGGTCACAGCGTCAAAGCTCCATCAAGTAGCTCTTTCACATGTCTCATATAGAAGGACATGCTTTTTCAAAAATATTACATAACATAACATACTTTTATGAAAACAAAAATATTTTGTCAAATCATAAAGTCGTTTTTGTTAACCGCTATATTATAACATTTATTTTACTTCAAAAGGTATTTATTCCAAAAATTGTTTTATGGATATAATGTTTTTCTTTGCTTTAAATTTTTCTTGTGATATAGATTTTGAGACATTTTTTTTAAAGTAACCGATTAAAGTATGATATGATTTTGATGTTACAACCATATCGCGTTACTAATCATTCCTTTTAAACAGACCTCTATAAAATTGATCAAACGAGATATCCCCCTAAAACGCACCTCGCATGTCCGTCGTCCACGCCCGGCCATCGTTCAATGCCATGAAAAAAACCGATCGTAGGAGAGCAATCGAGCGACAAAGTGCGCTGAGTCCACCATTAAATTCTCGAATGAGAGAAGTAAAAAAAAAAGACTAAACGTAAGTCATTACCGTGTATTTCACAGCATAAACTCCGATATACGCGGGACTCGCGCAAAAGTAGCTGTGGAAAGGCCGTGTCGCACATTTTTTTTTGCACAGGTGCGGTTTTTCTCAGCATGACGGCCTACTTTCCGCTCTGGCATCGTCGAGAGCGACGTACGAGAATACGATGCGTTCGTCAATGCGACGTGCATCGTCGCGCTATCACGTGGCAGCGGACACCGGCTGCTTCGAGTGTCAATGTCGACAGCGATCTGGCGAAAAACAAAGTTAGTTTTGGCACACGGTCCGCGCGCGGCCACACACACGAGCACGCAACGTTTTTTCCCGATATAATTAAATTTGTCGCGGCACGAAGAGCGGAAAAGCTCGGAAGGCCCGTCGTCGCGGCTCGACGATTCAGAAGAATGAAAAAAAAAAATAGAGCGGTGAAAATAAATCAATTAAGGGAATTGACAGCAAAATTCGACGACGTACCCTGTCCATACAACCGGACATTTTGGATTAATGACTTATCGGAGCACCACGTTGCGTGTTACATTGAATCGAGGTCGTTTCTGTTGTATCGATACAAAATTTAGATTATCCCGTTTCATTAACGGGAAATATCTTTATAATACATGCGTTAAAACGGAAATAAATTATGCATATATGGATAAATAGTGGTATGTAAAAGTAATTTAATGATTTTATTCAGTTTATGCTGCGAGTCCAGCGTGTGCTGGAATATTTTCGCAGACTACCCGTACGTAATGTGATTATTATACATCTCTTTACGGTCCTTCAAATAAATTTTTGGTATGCACAAACTAATTAAATTTAAAAGATTTATGAACAGTTTGAATGAAAAATGATATTTTTCTTTCCATCCATTGGAGTTATAGAGCAAATATTACGCGTTTGGCCTATTTTCATTTCATCAAAATTCAATTGTAAAGTCGAACGCATATTTATAAATGTTTCAAAACTGCACCGTTACAGTGGAAATAATGTAATAATGTATTAAAAAAAAACAATGTTCACAGTTACTATAATAAAGCTAAAATAAGCCGGCATTATTATAAAATGCTCAACATCATCGTTGAATTGTGTTTAATTAACAATTATTTTTAATTAGATCTCTCTGATTAAAATCATCCGATTACAACCGTTGAGCGTGATACTGCGCTATTATCTAATTTACCAATTTATCGATTAAAAATTCAAAGAGCTCCAGAGTAGAACGTCAAGTCTTTTCTTTGCTGAGTTCAAGGTTTAGGCTTTTAAGACTGAACAAAGAACTTCTTCTATGATAAAGCATAGAATGTCGACGGATTCTATCAAGGTTCGGCGTAATGAGCACCGATGAAAAAAGTCAATTTTCTTACAGCTACCTGTCAACGTTCTATTTACACAACTGGCAGTAACCTTCTCTTTCTTTTCACTCACCTCTGAAATAAAAGCTCTTCCGAAAACAAATGATATTCTCATTATCGTTCGCAGTTTTACCCCTACAAGTCGTGTTACGCTCCCTTTATGCCTTCAACGGGACCCTCTCGGTGTCAGTTTTATAACGAGATAAAGGCAAACAAAAAACCCGGCTATATTCCTTCCAGCACTGTCACTGCTTGCCCGCAAGTAAATGGCAAGCTGCCAGGAAAAAAATTGGTCGCGATACGCCGCGAGCTGCGGCACGTTGTTTTATCTGCTGGATAAACATTACTCTTTGAATAATTGAAAACTGCGTATCTCAAATGTCACGCGGGGAGGAGGAGGGAGCACGTTATATCTTTCTATAAAATATGTCGTCCTGCGCACGACGGAGGATTGAGAAACTCGCGTGGCGTAAAGTAAGTGAGTAAATGAGATGTTATAGTGCAATCGAAACGCGATCAATTTCGTATTGAATCCCGTGCTGAAAAGAGGGAAATCTAGTTTCGTAATAGTTATCTTTTATCATGTCGTTACGGCTTTTCGCGCGAAAGGGTTATCACGCTCGCGTGCACCTCTAATTAATTATGTCGGTTCGTCGCGTGCTTTTCCATTACGTTCCCGAGGTGATTCTGAATGCTTCGCCTACCGGGAGATAACGTTGGGAAAATGAGACGATATTCGTTCCGCGATGCATATTTGCGCTCTAAAGTTGGAAGGAGGCGAGTAGAAGATCATAATGAGTGGCGCAAGTTCCGTAATAATTTATACGCAATTGCGAAGAGATAAATCGGCGGCGCTTGCGTGCGAGCCTCACCGCGCGAATTTATTTGCTGAAATTATTCGGCAATTAAATTACGCGTAATCACCGTATAATAGTCGGAAGCAGCGGATTTAGGCTTTCTCGTCGTTACCTAAAACGTATAACGAGATAAACCGAAACTTTTACTATCTCGAAAACACTTTGGTTGTTAAGCTAAACTTTGATGTTTTGAAGTTCATGCTTGGACTGCGTAAGTTTTAAGTGATTAATTTAGTGACACGTGGAGAAAATTTTAAGAGAGGCAAGAAAGAGAGAGAGAGAGAGTAAGCAGCTTCGCAAAGTACACGTCTCTACAGATGCTGTAAAAATATTTCTCTAGCTCCAAGTACTCCAAGGCAGAAAAAGATCATGATAACTTTATAATCAGTGTTATCTCTTATCATGTATTATTTCTTATCAGCTCACTTGATTTTCTACCGCAAGTAATAAATATAATTATTTCACAATTATAAAAGTAAGATAATATCTTAAGAAATTTGAAATTTATCTCAGGATGCTATTTTAATTATAAATTTGATGACGAATTAAAAAATAATTATAAACTACGATAAGTAAATGAGTTTACAGCACATTACCCGCATCATCCGCGTGATTTCATTACTGAATTGCTGCGACAAACATTTCTCGCACATAACAAATTTACTTCGGAATTATGCTGGATTTTGGTACTTATATGTAATTACGCTCGGTGTAGAAGTGATATTGGAGATTGGCTTCGCAATCTCCTCTTTCTATAAGAAAAGCATTATATCCCAATCCCATTTCAGAAATTTCTACGTCCCATTTCAGAAATTTCTACATCTACGCTTGATAAAGACCGAAATGTCGAGCTCCGGAACTTGGTGGCAAAAAAAGGAAAACTTCACCAGGCGCTATTATATCTAATGAAGTTTCACCCCCGCGCATGTTGAGCTAATTACAAAAGCTAACGGACACTCTCTCCGCGAGATAAAAGGCTTCGAGAAGCTCGCGCGAACTTTGTAATTAATCGATCCAAATCAAATTTAAACGGGAACTGTTCGAAGCGAAATCCACGCGAACGATGCGAGCAATCGTAATCCGAGTGACTCTTCCACTTCCCAAGTGGACGCTCACCGTCGAGTGCTCGTAGAAACCTCTCTCTGCGATGCCCTTTGTATTTGCGCCGCGTACACACTGTGAAAACACACTAGGGACACGGAAGATATTACGAGTTAGTCGCAGCAACGCTAGTTAGCCCTATTCCAAGGATAACCAGGTTTCCCTTCGTTTCTGGCGTGCTGCGCACCACGAAGTCTATAGAGAGAACTGCTAATCCAGGAGTTAGTTAACAACTTGGCGGTCAACGCAACCGGACCGGACCCCCGAGGGTTTCCATCGGACGTCGTCACACACACACTGATTAGTCGTTGAAACGCGGTCGCAACCGTCTGTGCGTCGCGTCCGCGTCCGCGTCTTTCCGACTTCCGTTTCGACGGAAGTGACACGGGAGGGATAGGGCGGTAAGACGCGCAGGGCAGCCCGCAGGAGGCAGGGGATGACGAGCACGAGCACGGGGTCGCATGAACCGCGCGAGGTCGCGTGTGCTGTCGGACTGAGAGAGCGTCGACGAGCTGCCCCCTTGCGAACCTAGCTGGCGAGGAGCGAGGAGGCGAGCGTCATCGTGCTCACCCGCTGCCGCGGGCATGCTCTCTGTGAGCATGTGTGAGAGCTACGACTATCGTCTCGGTGCTCGCCGTTTCTCCGACCGGCTTGTCATTCGCTCGCGGCCCTCTCTGTCTCTGTCGGTTCGGTATCGCGTTTCGAACCCTCGGTGTTCGCTCCCTACCTCGGTCCATCTGTCCATCGAATGCATCTAACGGAGCGTCGTCGTCAATCACGCATGACAGGCTGAGAGAAGCTAATGGCATCGGCCGGTCATTGTGGTCACGCGATATCAGATCAAAAAGGTTGATGATGATGATGCGAAGAGGGGAAACACGAAGGATGCACGTGAGGTCACAATTCATGTTTCAGACCTTCAATTATCTTACAATTAGTTTTAAATCAAAGCATCCGTGTTTGAGAATAAAAGTATTTTTAAGATATTTTGCAATATCTATATATGCATATAAGTTTCTAATAAAGTATATAAACGAATACATGTTTCTAACGAAATATTTTTCGAAATTAAAATCTATTAAAACCAAAATATTCAAGTCCAAAAATAGATTGTATCTTAATTACATTGTATCTTAATTAAATATGATATACGAAGATACATATATAAATATGATATACGAATATGAGATACAAACATTGTATCTTAATTAAATATGATATACGAGGAAGTTATTTCTTAGCTAACAGCCAAATTGGCCAATTGGTGAAACATAATGTAATAATTTCATCAATACATGGTATCAGATAGGAATTTATAAAATATGCTGTTAGGGGAAGCAATCGATGTCATGAATCTACTTGCTACGGTTAAATGAAATTTAGCGCTATGGTAAAATTGATTTATACAGGTAGCCTGTAGAAGGGAGCTCTAAGCCAGAGTTCAACGTGGTGCATTATTGGGTGAGATATAGGAAAAGCGACCCTTCACCGAGCGCAGAAATGAGCTAGAGCGCAAGATGTAGTTCTCTAGAGAGCTTTCTTCCCACGCGAAGCGCGTTTTAGAGCTTCTTCATCGAGATAGGAGAGTTTGCTCCGTCCGGCGTTCTCCGGAGAAGACATAAAACAGTATCTTTCGCCGAGCCCGCTCTAATCTACCAGACCACGAGCGAAAACGAGTTTACGCGATACGGAGATTCATCATCCCATCTACATTACGAAGTTAGGGCACAGACGCAATGAAAGTTATCCAGATTAATATGTTGACTGTGCGAATTATATACTTAGCGCGCGCGGATTAGTAAGGATCGCGATATTAGTGAAGCACTCAACGTACAAAATTTAACTGCAACAGGATCTGCGGTGCATAATTTATCGATTCCACGTATCCTTCGCGACCGTTACAAAAGCTTACCGAGAATAAATATCTCTGAGCGTAACAATTTCGCGCTTGAGCGTGCATCGTACATAGAGCATGATTTTGCAGCGGCAGCGTACCCATGCCAAACACGAGGGCTTATTGTTTCGTAAACGACGTTTACCAACTCGTAATATATAAATATATTATATAAGTATAAAAAAAACAAAATATGACGATCCAATTTTAAAAGCAGATATAATAGTTAATTAGAGAATACGTATTAATGCGAATATCATAATTGAAAATTAATTTGTCAATTAGAATGCGCGAAATTTATTACATATCAAATGTATGTATTTCATAGCACAATTGCCTCTCCCATTTGCACAAATTGCTTTTCGACAAACAAAACCCATTTTTCTGATAAATACGAAATTCAATCCCATCTATTTCTGAAAAAATATTGGGGAACATTGGATGGAAAAATTTGAAATGTAATTGATATATGAGATTACGTTTGGTGATATCATTTCGCCAGCAAGAAAATTGAAAAGCAATCATGTAAAGATATTGATACGCTGATAATCAGGCTTGTATTTTTCTTCAATTGAATGGACGATAATCGTCTAAAAGTGTCCGCTTTTATGAGATTAGAAAACTTAAGTTGGCGTAAAGAGATGAGTCATTGTCTATTTAATCAATTACTAGCAAGTTCAAACTTGGCTTCGAGAGTAAGCTGAACGTGTTAAAGAGAGATCTATAAAAGATACAATATACGTCGACACAAAGAATTTACACTAAGGTGTGCACTAACATGCATAATCTAAGACCAGTTTATTTTAAGGATGAGATAAGTATTACATAGAATAGACAAAGAAAAGACAACTTTCAATGGATGGCAATGGGATGCAAATTCTAGTTAAGTAGCTGACAATGGCAACAATTATGTAGAATTCATTAATTATAATTATAATTTGTAATAAAAAATAGATTAATTATCGTGCGCGTTGATGCCTTCTTGAAAAAAAACAGAATTTTGCATTTTATAATTATTAAATATCTGGACCTTAAAAAAAATATGTAAAAAGGAAGAGATAATATATAAGAAATTTAATTTAAAAAATTTGATATTTTCATAAAATAAATATNAATAAATAATACATACATAAAATTTTTTTAAATAAATTTCTTTACTTATTATCGTGTTTATTCGTCAAACAGCGTGAATTCAATTGAAAATCAATTAAGAGAATTAATTAAATGATTAGAGAATTGATTAGATATCGTTAATGAAAGTTAAGTAAAAAGATGATTTGATATAATTTAATTTGCTCTAAATTTAATTGCTTTCCAGCACAACTCGATATAGTATATAACAGACCTGATTTCTTCCAAACTTTTGATAGGTCGCAATAGAATGAAAGAGAATTTAATCGGGCGGAATTAAATGGCGTAATCTTTTCATTATTTTGTGCGCGATAATCCGTAAGAAACGAAGATTGGCAAAAGCGTCAGAAATTAGCTCGATAAATGTTCACGTGGTGATCGGCTATAAAGTTTGGCAGCTTCCAAGCCGTGTTCTCGTGAGCTCGAAAGAGCGCTCTCTCTCTCTCTCTCTCTCTCTCTCTCCCCTCTCTTAGATTGATTCAATTGGCATGGTGCACTTCGTACGTCAGCATTTGGCGCGAGAAGATTTCGCGATGATACTGATTATTAATCATCCAGATGAAATAATTTCGAACATCGGCAATTTATGCAAGAGATTACGACTAAAGCTTTGTATACGTGATATCATATGACGTTATTCGCGCGGATATTAGCGACGATACTGACGATGACGCACAGAAAACGGTCCATTTTCGTACCTTAACCCGATATCTAGGAAATAAAGCGACTGCTGTCACATCATATAGCCCGAAAGCAGATGAAAAGGAATGTTATATGCCCGTTTATGTATCCTCTTTCCTCTAGAGTTATAAAAATGTTTCTCTAAGAGCATATATTCATACTCGATATATACTTCTTCAATACAAAGATACATTATGTTATAAAAGTCTATAATATCCTGGTTAACAGATCCGCTTTTCTCGTAGATAAAGAGACTCGCGAAAACGGTAATAAAACTGTTATTTTCGGTATATATGCCTCGTTAATCATGTATTATACAGATCATTATCTTTCGGCATTATATATGAGAAACGGCGCAAATGGTCATGATTTTTAATTCGTCATCATTTTCTTCATATGCATCCTTCACTTGCTGCGGCGTGCATTGAATGCAACATCTGCACTTTACAGTGCGCCGTTTCCGCACGTGAAATTTATGCGTGCGCTGTGAACGATAAATTTTCGAAGCGAAGCACCGCGTTGTAAAATTTGAACACCGCGCTGGGACAACGCGAGTCCATAAAATTTTCAAGCATTACGTTGAGGGAGATTTTACGCAGTACATAATCACCACGTAAAGTATATTCCTTTCCATTTTAACTGTTTATAAAAATCATTTTGCGCAGTAAGAGAAAATAAAAGATATAAGTGGAGAAACAGTAAACATAACGTTAATTTATGTGACTGATTTATTATTATCGCGCGGATATAAAATTTATTTTCTTACCAATTAAAAGATGTTTTAATTAAGATAAAATCTATTTCATAATTGGCCATATTGTGCTGCTCATTCAGTCAAACCACTAGAATAGAACAACTTGTGAGATTTCACGGACTTCCGCGTATTCTAGTGATAAATTGTTACCTCAAGCTACTGTACTTCAACGTGAAAGCTCTGCATTTGATTTGAATTATGAACACGCAATTCGCAACAATCACGCATGTGAAACCTTCCCTCGGGGGAAGCCTTCCATCAAGCCCAAATCAAAAATGTTTTTTCGCAATGCATATGGGGTTTGATAAATCATTTTGTACGATAAATTTCCGAAACATTTGGCTATTGTATAATTCATTAAGTCGTAATTATAGTTACAAGTAATGTAAATCCATGATACGCAATATGTGAATTGAAGGTCCGATCGTCAGAATAATAATATTAGCATGTGATTAGTATTCGGCACATATTGCTTTAACAATATATCATGATAAATTGCATAAAAATGATGTTTCACTGTATCAAAATCTTTATATATTCATGAAAGAATTAATTAATTCTGTCATTCAAAAATACCTTCCATTTGGAAATACATATTATGTAAACTTTCTCAATATGGACGATGTTCATTTGATATACATATAATATATGCTTTAGAATTTTTCAATTTTATTAAAATGAATTAAAATGTTAAAAAAATGCATATAGAAATTGTATCTAATACAGCAATGAGCATTACCTTTTAATTTTGAAATGTATAGAAAATTAGAAGCTATAAAGCTAAAGAAATTCTAAAGAAAAGCACTCTAAAAGTAAAGTTTAGAAACAGAAACTATTTTCTAGTAAAATGATAGATTTTCAGTATCTCTCCTCTAATTGAAAATAATATTAGCTTATTTATATTGTTAAATAATACATATTAAAATTATGTGATAAATTTAAAAATGCGCACTGAAAACATGAAATCTAGTTTATCGACTTTGTTAAATAAAACTGAGAAGAGATATGGTGAACCACAGTATCGATCTAACTGATAAATATAGTAGAGAAGAGCCAGTTACATGAAGCCCAGGCAGATTCGCGAAAGATGGCGGTACGATAGTCGTTTTACCAGTAGATACAGGTACTCTTACCAGTTATCGGTTTAAGACTATACCATATTTTTCCAACGAATTATCTTATCACTCGATAAAGCAATTTGATTACTGTCAGTTGTAATAGATAAAAGTTTGAACAATGATATCTTAAAAAATAATAATAAAGCAAAATAGTTATTCAGACTTTATTCATAAATTTAGGAGGTTTGAAAAACCCTATAATAATTAAAATATCACAATCGTGCACGTATGAAAATATCTCCACTATTAGTGAGAATTAATGTTTGCTTCAGAAAAATTTGACTGAAAATCGTTTGTCAAAAAATAATTTCGGATTGTTCAACTTTGACAAATCGCGCAGATTTAGTATAAATACATATTTCGATAGACAAATCATCAGTATATTCGCGAAAAAAATCTAGGTCGCTTCATCAAGCCGCTTCGTGTATCTGAGCGCGAATACGAACGATGCAGCTTTATTTTCGTCGATTTCGGAGTGGAGTTTTGAAAAACATTCTCTGCCTGCCGCACGCGCAGCTTAGCGTGACGGCTACACCTGGTCGCTGATTTCAATCGTTGACAGATATCTTATCCAAGCAAGAACGGCCAAATTCTCACGTGATTTATCATCATACTTACCGCAACTCGTGCCCGACAACGGTCCATCCCCTGCGGCGTCTCCTATCTTTCCGGCGCAACGCTTCCGCCACGCTGAGCCTCTCCATCCTCGCGCGATGAATTTTTCCCGACCGCTCTTAAAACGCACACACTTCGCTGACGGTCGTGTGGCCGTCGTTTCGCGGCACAACGACACGCGAAGCCGCACACTTGAAAGCGACACGCGACATGTTACGATTCATCTAAAATTGTAGCACATCAAATCCAGATTCGCCGAGCGAGATTCCGCGAGCGAGAAGGGGCGCACAAGATTTTTTCCGAGAGACACAGCGCGCACTAACGCGGAGACGGTTTCATCGTATCATCATAGAAATTTATGATTAAATCGCTACGTATTTTACAATCAAATCCGCGCAATGTCACAATCGCGCGAGATAAATCTTCATAAAATTTATTATATGAAATGATAGTTTACGGTGGTTTCCATCGAAATCGAACTTGTACTTTTCACTAATTAAACTGAGAGTGAGTCGATTGACTTATTTATTTACGCGTTATGCAATTGCATTGCATCGATCTCGATTGTTGTACCGTAATATGGTTAATTGCCAATAAACGTTTTGTTGCGCAAGAGTAGATCACAATCGCGATTATTACTCGCGACGCGCACTGCCGATCACGAAACACTATAAGCGTAGAGAGCGTACTGTAAAAAAAAGCATTTATATTTGCGAATATAATTTTTTTCAAGACACGTCATCCCGCTGCACGCGATTTATTACAGTAGCCTCGACTGACGAGACAACCTCTCGTTCACGTTGTTGTCACTTGAAACAATCGGATTTCAAAGACGAACGAAATTTTCTTAACTCGCCGCCCCAAGTACGAGTGACTGATCGCCAATCAATCTGACGGAATGGCTAATTAAATCGGCTGTCGCTGTACGAATAGACGAAGTAAGCATCTGGACATGACGACGCGCCGCACACGACTGAATGTCGTATTGTATTTATAGAGCGACTCGGATTATTTTGAACGCCGTCGCTTTTCTCACATATACGATAGTTTGTACGATTTTCGGAGTCACGACACACGCGTAAATACGCGGTATCTTTTTTATGTCTCCCGTCTTCTTTTATGTTGACAACTTACATCGCCGTGCGCGCGTGTTAATATCGGCCTTCCGCGCATTAATCTAATTTCGCCGCTGCTGCTTCGTGTCTTCTTGCATTCCTCATTTCGCCACTGTTAGACCACCATCACATCATCACACTTACCGTGTTTTTATTACGTTAAGATATTTAAAATAAAATATTTATAATATTAAACACACGTATGATGAAATATGTAACGCATTAATCCATGATTTTATTACGTAGAGTATTATTACTTGCGCCAATCGTAAACCACGGTTAATGAAGACATGAGACTTCCTTTGGCAAAAGTGCAAAAGGCATTATAGTTAAATCGTAGTAGCTCCAGTCATGCATTTTAAAATGCAGACAGAATGATAATTATATGTAAAATATTTATTCTACATAAATATATACAGGAAAAGTTTTTCTTAAGGATGAAAGATACTGTGAGCTATATGTATAATATATGAAAAAAATATCCGTTCTTTATCTTCAACAACGTTTTGCGCACAAATTCATATTGATATAATTTATGCATATATTCTCCGTTCTATATCTAAGCTGGCAAGTGTCCACAAATATTAAGGCATCCGGGTACTGTGTGAGTCGCCAAATTATAGATATTTTTTGAGGAGCACTATACGAGATAAAATTTCTCGCTTGCTACAGAGCACGTGCCCGCATCCGGCGTGTTGTGCAAATATCTGCCAAAGTTGTGACAAATGCAAACTAATGGGAGTTATTAGTTTATGTCAAAGCTCGATTAGAAAATGAGTTACGTCTCAATAAATGACCCTGCATAAATTCACGAGTAGCCTGTCATCGAATTAAGTAATCCTGCAAGTGGCAGAATACGAGGGATGTAAGCGCCAGATAATTACGCTTTTTTCTTTTTTAGCTCGCACGCCGAGGAGGGAGGAAAATCGAGCGAGACGCAAGGTCGTCGGTTATTTATTATAATCGAGAATTCTCGGCGGCGCGGACGCGCGACGCTGCCTCCATATAAATCGTGGGTGTCGGCCGGCCAATTATAATACTCGTATTTTGGGAAACCAAATGTCGCGGTGGCCAACTTAGACGTGGTAATCGCGAGATGCGACGCTTCGTTGTGCCCCGCCACATTTTTCTCGCGGTTCTGCACGAATTTGGCAATCGCGGGCGAAACGTGATTTCACAAGAAAAATCCGTGAATCATTGTTATAAATGGAATAACTATGATGATTGGAATATTCGCAAAATTTTTTTCACTTACGAAAAATCGCTCTCGAACAATGATGTATTCACAGGTATTATTATTATTCAAGTCTCGACTAACGAGAATAAATCTAACATCAGCACAAGTAGTTTACGAAGCATCAGAAGATATGAGAAACTTCTATTTAATTATAATTAATGGTGGATTACCGAGTAATGTAGTGTACTACGAAGTAAGTAAGTAAGTAAGCAAGCAAACGAAAAAGATGATCTAATTTTTCTTTGCTCAAGAAGAATTTGTTACAAATCTACTTAAGATTTTATAAAACAACACCGCGATATTATATTCACATCTACTATATTGTAATCATCAAGAATATTCATCTTCATTATCGTAAATAAGATTTTATCACGCAAATACTGGGACAATTTGCTGAAATGAAATTGTTAATTAATATCAAAAAGAACGATGGAAATGCATTAGGCACTAATTTCAGAAAGTAATTCGCTTTTCGTTCAAGTCTTAATTAATAATTTTATTTAATACGTCAATTAATTGAGAACTTGGGTCAAAACTTTTTCAAATAAGCTAGAATTATTTAGGCTATAACTTATCCTAAGAAAATATCATTATTTTGTAAGAAATCATTAATTTTTGTTATATGAAACATCTAACATATCGTTCTAAAATTTTCAGTAAACACAACATCTTCTGCACTATTTACGAGACTTCTATTTAATTGTTCAAAAACATGTTACGCAGGAGATGCATGCGACGCGCGGATGCAAGAGGCAGTGAAGTTTATAAAAATAAAAGCAAAAATAATTAATCGATATTATTAACCCTTTGCCGCGACATCTTGCCCTAACGCGCTCGTGCAAAGAGAAACAACTATGGTGGAAGCAACTGTGTAAAAAGAATATCAGGGGTTGGTCAATCCTTTTTCGTTTCATTAAGCAATGATCGAGAAATTTACTGCTTTTTAAATTGATTTGCATAACAGGTGCAAGAAAAACAATAGATGTATTTTTAAAAGTGATTAAGAACACAATTATGGATATGTATTAATAAAAATTAATTAATAGATATGATAGTAATATATATTATTTGTAATAATATTAGTTAATATTGATATTTAATAAAACGATTACGTAATGTTTATTGTCATTAATAAGAACAATATATACTTTAGATATATAAATTCAAAGTATTCAAGTTTAAATTACAATTAAATCTAATGTATATATATTATTTATTATGTCAACTGCCGATATTTTTTTATTAAAGAATATAAATATAAAATAAATTATAGTTTTTGCTATATATAGAGTTTTGTTCGTGTTTCGTAATTATTCTTAAATTAGATTGTACTTTATTTTCATATTAAATGTTGCTCTATCAAAAAATATATATATGTATGTAAATGTGTAAATACACGTGTATGTAATGTGTAAACGTATGAATGTCCGCGGTATATTGCGCTCAGATCATAGGTTTGCTAAGCCGAAATATAACTGTGCGAGTCAGTCATCCCTGTGGGATCGGCTACCGATAAAAGCGCGGCAACGCGATGCTGCCATCCGTGAATGTTCTATGAGTTTGCAGAGGCAACAAATATTATCGTCTGCAGTAAACTTTAGCAGTCTGCAGTTTCAAGTTTTGTTAAATTGCAACGATACTAAGGTAATTCCTGTCCTAAAATAATATCATAGAATGGAAACAGACGAGCTCTTTTCTAAATTACATTATAACAAAGAACTTATAAAATTCCTAACTAAAATACATTTTACTTCAAGTTGAAACTTTTTAAAACATAAATTTCATTCTAATTTGCATTAGTGGAAAAACTTGGATCCTAAATACGCATCCTTGTAAAAAAAAAATATATTTTTTTTTGTGGAAATAGGTGATAAGGTACTATGCAAAGATACGGATTTAATGGCAATGTAAGCAGCTCGCGTGAAAAAGAAAAGTAAGACATCGGACACAGTGGCGATAGCGTACAAGCATTAAAATGCAAATGAAAGTGGCGCGGCAAGGATAAGACAAAGTCGGTCGTTATTTGCGATAGAGAGTTCTTCTACGATTTTACTCGATCATTCTGCTGTTACAAACCGTGTCGCAGCTAATACGACAGACGTATACATAGGATATTCAGCCCGAAACTCTGGCCGGGTTGATTCTCCGCCGGATAGCAGTCATAGTAAACTGTACCTCGGCAAATACGATGCTTCGATTTTGCCCGGAAAGAAAGCCAAATGCCGACCTACATAGTGTTCAATAGCAATGAGGTATAAAAAGCCAATAGCGGGAGTATATTTTATTAGCAATCGAAATAGATATATGATACTTGATTTCCTAAACACTGATTAATATAAGATTTTATATAAAATAGAAATTCGCAACTTTATACTTTTTTCCTTTAAAATCTAAAGAAATTCTACAGTAAAGAATTTTATATACATAAATTTGTTTTAAGTAAGAAATCTGTGAGTAAAAGATTGAAAAAATTTTCATCGACTCTGTTTTAATAAAGGAATTTATTTTTTAATGAAATAGCAGAATATTCTTTCCAAAGAACCTTGTAATTTCTTTATTAGCGAAGAAATTTACTCAATTTAATTGCACATATTGCAATTGTTCGCGAAGGGAAGGATTTATCTCGGGTCTCGATCTTTGTCGTTCATCGTCTAAAAGGAGCTAGCAAGATGTATTTCATCTCAGCGGGCGTGTTAAGGCGAGAAAGGCACACCGTTCCTATTAGAGATCTCCTCTTACGCAACCGTGTCGAAGAATGCCATTTCCCCGCCCGCGCTATTCTCCCGCAATGAATGAGCAGAGGAATTTCTCGAGACTCGAGTCTCGCGCGCACGCCAGGCATCTACGGTTCTGTATGTGTTACACGAAAAGCCACTCGGCGCTCACGACCTATTATGCAAATTACGCCTACCGGCGACGAAATATATGCATTTGTAGGCGCATGCCTTGAGGTCATCGCAGTGGCGGTACAGAGCCGCGGCCAAGATAGCGTAAACGTATTGCGCTACGAGCAGTGGTAATCACAACCGTTTGCATTTGAGAATAACGCGAGGCGCTCAGTGTGTGTGTGTGTGTGTGTGTGTGTGTGTGTGTGTGTGTGTGTGTGTGTGTGTGTGTGTGTGTGTGTATGTGTGTGAGACGAGGCGCTCGGTGGAACCGAGGCGATATTCATTGGCGGGAATCCGTAATTATTGCCATCGGTACTCGCGTCTCGTTTACAACGAGCGCGTGCAATGTGAATGGAAGGAGCCTGATCGCTGCGAGATCGGCTACACACGAGAGAAGGAACGGAGGAGAGGAATTCATGACGCAACTGCGCGGAGCGCGCCGTCGCGAACTATTCCGAGGATTACAATTTACTTAGCGTTAAGTCTAGATAAATGCGACTCTATTCTCAAATAGTGTGAATGCTGTAGCGTGCGGTTCGTTCCCGCAACACTCCAGAAGGCCGAAGGATGTTGCGAGGCAGTTGCCGAGTTCTCTCGAGTTCTCGGCGGAAAATTCCTATAAATATTTAAGTGTTTTGAAGTCCATTATTTATTAGTAATTTATGTAGCTCCCCGTCGCTGAAATAAGCTTCATCGAGCTTAATCGTTGCCTAATGCAACGTACCTATTTGAATAATAGAAAATGGAAGATTAGGAACAAAATAAACATAAATTACAGGCGGTAAAATTTTAATGCAACTAGAAAACACGAAACAAAGAACGAATTAAGCGATAAGCATCACAACTCTTTACAGCACATTCTATTTAATGAAGCAAATGATATGTTCAAGCTTGTTAAACCAAGCTTGTTATTTTTTTAAATCGAATCGATCATCACGAATGCACTTTCAATCTCAATTTTTAAAGAAATGACGTTACCAATCAAAATCTGGATAATTGGTTAATATCCGGAGCGTCGAATTCCCTTGCGATAACTTGATCAAATACTCGTATGCCCCAGGCGCACCAGTCCACCGAGACGTTTTCGCAAGTTCGCTTGTAACGTCCTATAACGTAATTCACTTTACTTCGCGCGATGATGACCAAAGTTGTGTCCGCCTTTCGTAAAAGTTTAAAAGTGATCTAAATGTACCATTTTTCGCGAAGACTGAACAGAAACTGATAGCGTATAGAGTTTAACCGAATTGAAGTAACAATTCCGTTTACATTGTTTCCAAACGCGAAGTCGATAATGAGATAACACAGAAACCAATGTTATTACACATTGAAAGCGCTTTAAACCTTCTCTTTACAAAAAATAAACGTTAATCTTCAGTACCGAAAATCTCGTTAAATTGCCCCGAGATTTCGTCAT
Source organism: Tetramorium alpestre (assembly GCA_021460005.1). Taxonomy (NCBI): domain Eukaryota; kingdom Metazoa; phylum Arthropoda; class Insecta; order Hymenoptera; family Formicidae; genus Tetramorium; species Tetramorium alpestre. The sequence continues at coordinate 1,526,932 of JAJVSH010000003.1, read as the reverse complement.
GTCGGCTGAAAATTCATTTTCATAATATACAAAGCACTGCGAGGAATATCTCCAAAACTACTAACAGCCAAATTAATAAAGCGCGAACTATCCAGAAACCGGGAATGTCCAAATTCAATTTCTAACCAAGATAACACAATACCGATAACTTCCTCGCAGTGGAGGAAAATTTTATGTATTTTAATATTTAATAGCAAATTGTTGTTATCTATCTCACCTATGATCGACAAAATTTATTTATTCTATCCGTGTATTTAATTGCTATTTGTTCTCTCATAAATAGTAATAATATATCTTAAATTATACAAATTTATAACTTTAATTGCGATTAAGTAGTTTGATCTTTGATATTTATTTAAGCAGATTTAATCATAGGCAAACATTTTAGTTATTAAATAATTAAATCATATTATATAAGATTAAGTAATATTGCTCTGCTGCTATAGCGTATATCAAAGGCCTTTCCGTCAGCGAGCCGATCCGCTCCGCAAATACCGTTAATATCATAATAGCACATGCATTAATTGCACACCCCATATACAACCATCAAAGGTAGGCTTGTATCGACATGTATACACTGCGATGTTAACCCTTTTAGTGCCTCTGTTGTCGAATGGCGTCAAAGGAACGAATATAACATGATGTGACGTGTTCGCGCCAGTAAGCCTGTGCCACCGTTTCCTAGTGCGGTCGTGGTTGAAATAGTTTTGAGTTACCGCAAAAATAATCCTGTCGGATGAGGGAGAAAAAAAATAGGTAAAACGTAAATTGATCTCGCAACGAGGTGCCAAGAAAATAACAAGTGTCCAGCTGTGTCAAAAGTCGTTAGGCACGTCGCCAATCTGCGTCATGCTTACTTCCAAGGACACACCGTGGATTTTGGGGAAGGGTAGCAGCCAGCATGCCAGGGGATGCAGGGGTGCCCGTGTCGCGGATAGTCAGTCGGAGAGGGATAGGGCTAGTTATGCGATGGGGTTCATCGAGTGGTGGGGGCGAAGGTACATTTCGAGGTCGGTCGATACCACCGTCCGTCGAAGCGCCATCGCCACGTGCTTTCGCACCATGCTCTATGTTTTCGCGATCAATCTTGCAGAAACGCATCCGACTTGAAAATTGCTTTTCCCCCCGAGTCGCGAGTGTTTCCATTCGAATTTAGATTAGTTTGTTCGCATAATCGAGTCTTGATTCTGTGATTCTCGCATAATTTTGTTAAATCTGCAAAATGAATTTGCGATATTAATTCCCCGAGGAAATTATTACTGCAACTTCGAAGAAGTCAGCATCAAAGACGAAAGTATAAAGACACCGAGTAAATCATAAATCAATTATAATCTAAAGATAATCGCGTTATAAACATTTGAAAAAGGTGCACTCTTGTAGAAGCTGGGCTATCAATCAGCTTTTTCACGAAATAATAGTTAAAAAGTAATAAAAAAAAAATTACACGTTTAGGACATCGAACGATCGCTGTCGCCCTTGAAGGCAAATGCAAGTCTCGGATTATTGCCGCAGAATGCAACTACGAGCTATTCGCAAAAGCGACCAATATCGACAAATATGGGCGTGTCGCGGCGTATCCTTGCGATTCTTGACATTTCAGAGCTCTTTGATACAGTAAATAGATAGACAAGGATACATCATACATTTCGCGTTAAGCTCTACATGAAGTTGTATTCATCTTATATGCATGACTGCATTAACATTTTTTATGTACGCGGCGCGCATTTTTCTGGATGATCTGAACAATACAGAAAAATTTATATGTCGAAATTATCATTACTTTAAATATTCTATTACTCTATTAGGTTTTTTAACATAATATTTTTAAAATAAACAGACTTTCCATTATTACTCAAAATATTAAATTAAATACATTATAATATTCTATATCACAACTTAGTTTTCTGCAAATGGATTTTGATGACAAAATTTGACGACGATATTAATTTCCAGATTCTCGAGACGCTTGCCAAAATTATTATTAAATCCTATCTACACGAGAAAGACGTAGTTTCTCTAACTAAAAGCTCGTGACTGTAAATCTTATTTTAGGGTAAGGCTATGCACCCGCGAAGTTATCCGCTCTCGGAATGTGCAAACAACCTATTACTCATGTGCGTTCTTTTTTTAATCTTCCTTCGCGAAGATGAATATCATGACACGACGTGGCTTAGCCCTTAACGAATGAAGCGAGCCACCTGTCATCGATAAGAGACCAGGTACGAGGTATTAACCTTGATTAATTTAATTCCCTCCCTTTCGTATTTATAGCTCGGGGAACGATTTCCGAGCGGTACGCGCCGGATAGTCCCACGGATATATTCGGCCTCGCTTCGAAGCACAAGATCGCGTGCGACCGGTACATTACGACCGCCGTGAAAGCTCAACCGGCGAGCTTTTATAGGTCAAGTTCTCGTTTCGTCTCGCGAGCAAGTACATACCCATCATCGGTTCGTGCATGTATACGCGTTCATGGGCAAAACAGTCGTGTGCATGATCTGCCCTAGGCCTAGACCCAATTCGCGCCCAGCTGTCTCGTGATAGCATTCGCCATCCATCGCTTTCTCACCTAGTGCTTAGTCACGTTCGTAATTGTAATGATGAATATTGAGTTGACCCGAGGCGGCGGGCTGAGAAAGCGGATGAATGGCGCAAAATGAAAATCGTTTTATGCAATCCGCGAGACTCGGAAACCGCCGCTACCGAATGTCTCGCAGGAAACAAAAGAGGCATTAACGAGGGACTGAATTTCCCTTCGGTGAAGTTGGTAAGAAATAAAATTCTCTGGTTCATCTCCAAGCCGAGCTGGATAAAATGGGATTTGGCGAAAGCAAAAAGATCGAGAAGTTGCTATCTCGAGTTCTGAATTCGGATATATCGCCATGGTAGACTTGTATCAGTATGTTTGCAGAGCTTTCGAACAAACCCCCTCAGAACCACTCCGTTTTTACTGCAGAGCTCTCTTCAAAACTTGACGCATACTAAGGTTTATAGATAAACTTGGGATATACGTTGTCTTCGGATCAAAATTGAGCGTATACGACATCGTTGAAAAGTACAATTGCACTTGATTTATAATTCATATCCGAACATAGAATACCGCTACAGAATATCATCTTGGAAAAGGAAATTATCATTAAAATTAAATTTTACGTCCCTAGGTCACTCTTTACACATGGAATACCATTGTTCCATGTATCATACATCATCTTCGTACAAGTTAGTTATACTGGAAATTACAGAGCGCGAAATGAAAAAAATTCGCAGATATATCAGTGCTCCGTGTAATACTAGACGGCGTTAATTATGCGCGACGTTAATTACTGGGTTGTACAAACAAGCGTTTCACCGCAAATCATTGTGCGCCGGTGGTAATACGAGATCGCAAAATTTACGATAATCGGTGTTGCGTGAAGGTAAGGACTGTGTTGACAGCTAAAATTTCAATATATGAATACGCGTTATATGTATATGTATTGATGTTATTAGCTTGCCAGCACAGCAAACATAGTGTTAAATATGTGCTTTAATAATCGTATATTTTAAGATATAATTAATTGAAAGTTGTTGCATTGTTGTTGAAAGCCAAAATTCAACAACCGCGAACAACGGCCATTTATACTAAAATGAAAAAGAAAATCTAATAAATTGTAAACATTAAATTTTCTCAATAGGATCAAATTTTGCGAAAATTATTTAATGAGATCGATGTTGGCATGGTATTGAACATAAGAGCAAAATGTGAAAGATAAAAGGAATAATTTACATTCTCTCAGGGCCAATTTAACTAGAGTGTGTTAAATCGCAAAAGCGATTCATATGAATGTGGCAGATGGTTTTATTTCGCCAAATTGAATCCCAAGTGCGCCATTCTTACATCTGGCCGAATTCTGTCGAATTTAAGGATTCATGCTATTTTTACTCTTTCACAATTTCCCTTCAAGATTTTGTAAGAAATTTTACCACTCTTTCATCACTCTAACCTTATTTTATAAAGACTAATAGAAATAATTTTCAATCAATTAGCTGCATTTTTTAACGTCAACAATATTAATTCTTTAAAAGGAAAAAAAAAGACAAAATAAGGTAGAGAATATATGCCAATAACAGATTTTTTTATCGTGATAAAGAATTACTTTTATTTAATAACGCGCCACGAAGATTTAATTAATTGATTTAATCATTCAAATTCATTTCTATTAAATCGTTTGATAAAACTGTGGAATAGCTTGAGGGACAATGCATCGTCGATTATCGACAAGTGAATAAGAGAACAGTTTATTTAAAAAATTCATAAATATATATATATATATATATATATATATATGTGTGTATCACAAACTCAAAATGGCAAAATTTGCTTAGCGAACAGACCTACAATATTTTATACGTATATATCTTATGTATAAATATCCAGATATTAATGTTATAATGCTGTTCAATAAATTATTATTTAATAAGTCATAATTTTTAATATTAAATTATTTTCAAATTAATGCCACAACTGCTTCATTTCAATGCTAACAACTTTCCATTTGTTATTCTGATAGTAACATGCACTGTCAATTTTTTACTTCATCTTTCTTGCAGCGAAATTCAATCACGGTCCATCAGATTTAATTGACCGTATGGACGGAAAAGACTCTTATTCTGGTTCTTCTTTTAAAGCAACGATATTACAAATAATTTTATCATAGGGAAATGCGAACGTAAAAAGCACGATGTAAAGACAGATGCCTTAACATCCGACGAGCCATTCCGCATTAATTACGGGAAAACCGTGAAAGGACGAATACAGAATGCATGCTAACGGGAAAGGGCAAAGGTAATACATGTTTCGAGCTCTATGTAGACATGGCTTTGTTGGCGTGTGCAAAGAGACTTTTGGTCCTGCTGAAAACCACCTGAGGGTGAGCTCAACCGGTGCGGCGGTACAACGCATTATGATCCCCTTCGATATATCACGCCGCGATTTTAAATAAAGTTAAATACCAGGTGACGACTAGTAAACTTAAATTCATTTCATGATACGTATATATGTAAATGTGTAAGCCAAACATATGTGCGTGTGTGTATATTACAATATATACATATATTACATAATATCTGTGCAAAGTTCTAATACGAGGAAATAAACTTTATAAAAATAAAATTTCGTGAAACACACAAAGGCAGTACAAAAACAAATATCCGCAAAAACATTTTTCAATTATGAAATACGCGTTTAAACAATTACATTTCTCTTTTGCAGGACATTAATAATTTTTATATTAATTAACATAACATCACCCTCATTAAATGAGAATAAATGTAAAAATTCACAAAAAGAATAACATTGAAAAAAATGAAAAGAAAACTGAAGTCGGCGCAAAGAAGGTCTTAACGGAATAATACTGGAAAACGTCGTTACGCATTGTCAAATATGATAACTCAGGAATCAAGTTGCAACGTGCGACTCGAAATTGCATTCGAACACAGCGTTAGTCATTCTCTCACGACTTCTGTACGTATTCTATTTCGTTTCAAAGTTAAAATGTCTTTCTCAAACGCTCGCAGTAATGCATGAAGCAGAAAGATATCTCTGAGAAAATTACAGCAGTCGAGAAGACATCGTGTCTTGCGAACTAAGTATTTAAAGTGATGGAATTACAGAGTAGGAAAATAGTAACTAAAATAACAGATTAAAACAATTAAAAAATTATGACCAAGCTGTTTAAAATCGCAAAGTTAAAAGCAATCTGTACGTAATGAATCCACTAATTCCGATTTCATGCATTTCGATTATAAGATTTCCAACTATTTCCATTGAAACGAAAGATTATCCAATTCCGTTTGAAAGTTTGGTGCACAGGGCGCACTTAATTACCGTTTTCGTTGCATGAGAAGGTCGAAAAAAAAGAGGGAAAAACTAAAGCCGATTTGCTGGCACAAATCTAATTCGGTGAAACGACAAAAAAATTGGCCGCGTCGATCCGACGCGTTGCTCACCGTATGCACATTTTTTCCCGCCCGGTATAATTAGACTCAACGAGTAGGCAAATGGTAATTCAATTCCGCAAACATTACACCTGCCAGCGTCAGCGTAGCTGCGTCGTGTATACGATATTACGGTGTAATTCACGGAATGTGCATGCACACGGGCGGGTAGATTCATATGCGCGTATACGCGCAAACTTTGAAATGTACTACAGATGAAGGAAATTTGCGATGAGAGCTTCCCGTCGTGATGAAATTTTTACTCTTCGCCTTGCACCCTCGTCGGCCGCATCGAGTCTGGCGTACTTATTAGCGCAGCACAAAAACCACGCATCTTAGAAAACATAGTGGCAGTTACTATATGCAGATCAGGCAATCAAGTAGTTAAATGTTTTTTACATCTTTATATAAATGGCTTCTTGGAAAATCGATGGAATCGATGTAATAATATAATCGTAATAACTCAAGGAATTTCGAGTCTTGGAAAAATTGTATTTTTTTAAGTATATCGTTCTCTCGCTCGAATGATATCAGCTCGCGAAAGAATTGTCGGTTAAAGTGAAAAGAATATTTTTGTGGCTGATGCGCTAATGCGTACTTATATGGCAAATTATTTAGTCTTCTTTCTTCTTTGTTCGCTGATACCACAGTACAAAACAAGATTGTCAAATCGCAACGCGCGTCGTAATTCCTTGTGGAAACGCGGCGTGACGAATGCAAATCATCAATGATTAACATCAGCTGACACTTTTGTCACCAGCAGGCATTATGACGCAGCACACGATTTCTCGATCGCGCACAACACGAGCGAGCGACAACACGTGTGTTACGCGTGCATTAAACCGGCAGCCTCGGCACCAACGAGCCGCAATCATCATTAAATTGAACGCATGCAAACGATATAAGGGATTAAACACCATCATTAGAGGCGACCGCGTATTATGGTAATTCATTGATCGCGCATATAATTCGAGAAAAAGAACGATAGAGAAGACATGTAATGTGTAATGACGTGAAGAAATATCGATATCATGATAACGATCTGCGTAACTTTTTAACTGTAATATACGCAAATTGTGAATTTAGATTTGTAAGGATAATCGTCATACGAGTGATTTTCGTTAGCGATAACATAATAATTGAAAAATATACACAAGTTATCTTGATAAAGAAGTTTAAATTGGCTAATGACCTACGATATCCTATCATTATGATTTATAGCCATATAAAGTCAACGAAAGGATTGTTAACAATTTGCATCAACGATCGTTGCAACGTATGAAAATAAATAGATGTCGGACGATACGCTGCATGAAAATGCATTTAATATTCACGAAAATCGTGTTACCACATAATCCTGAAAAAAAAGCTAATCTACTTCGTTTCTTCACAATTGGTTTCAGTATAGTTGATTGGAAAATTCAAAAACGTTTCTCATTAGTAAATAATTTTACAACGAAGCTATTTTAGCGCGTTCATTAAGATTTGCTGCTTCTGTTAATTCTGCTCTTAGCAAAGTGTATTCATCCTTAAATTTATATTACGCTTGCGCACATTAAAGACAATTTAATTTTACGCATTTTCGATTAAATTTTTAATCGAGACAAAGAGCTCAGTGAGTTCCGTAGAATTATTGTAATTTTTTAACTAAAATAATGATGTAACTTGCGCTAAACTGCTACGAGTATGCATTTCGAAACTGCTAGGTTATCGTCTATTGGCGAATGTGCAGCAGCAGCAGCAGCAGCAGCAGTAGCAGCAGTAGTAGCAACGGTAGCAGGCAACGGTTCGTATCGATCTCTCAGGACCAGAGCTGTACCCTAGTAGCCTTGCATTCTCTTTGCTATGTACAAGGTGGTCAAAATTCAGCTTTGTGCGCAAGAATAGGTTTTATTTAAAAAATAGTGAATGCGCGCAGGTGATTAAAATATCACGTTCACAAAATATCCTCATTCATCAACCTCGCGATAAAAAGATTTATTTTCCGGCTTTTCTCCGACCACCCGATAAGAATGGATAACGAAATAAAAATTTAAGCAAGCCAATGTCACAAGATTACGAGTTTATCTAACGAAAAGATAACGTTTAAAAGTTTTTAATGTTTTTAATCTGAACTTCAAAATGCGTTATGAAGTTAATTCAATGCAGATTCTGGCAAAATTATCGTTTCATTATTCGTTGAATATGATTGAAAGGTAATTACGAATGTGAAAGTAGAAAAACATCTTCGCCGACCAGATTAAATATCGTTACAGATAATGAAAATATGTCTAAGAAAATGGTCTTTGTTTATTCAACTATGCGTCAGACTGACAAAATATTTTCATTATCTGACGACCGTTCTCGAGATTGATTCTTCTTTTCAACGTAATTCTCTTCTCTCAAGATTCTTCTGCTAATAGCTTCCACGAAAAATCGACATACTTTTCTTTCTTCCCTTATTCTCTTTCTAATTTTATAATCTTCTTAATATACATTACCCTGTATGCGTTCATTATACTTTATTCTATTCTGACATCGAGCACTATTTATGAGTTTGCTTTTAGCAACTGATAACAGACGAATGTTAATCTTGGCGCACATCGTTAATTTCCCTTCGAGAACGAAGAATAGCGTAACTCACAAACTTCTCAGCCGTGAAATGCATGCAACGTCAGCGCATCTCTCTACATAGTGGCGGGGAAACGAACATAAATGAAATATGTCCACGATAAATCGATGGTACTACGTTGCAGCGTGAGAAACCGAATATGAAATATATCGCAATACCCGATATTAGAACTTTCGTAAAAAATATATTGAAATTAACTTTTCCATTATGCCTTATTAAACTATCTCTTTAAAACTATTTTACTTCTTTAAAACTTTACGAATTATTCTTTTTTTTTCAAATTATTAATAAGCAAGATAAAAATGTATTGAAATTATAGTAGATTAAACACATTTTCCTCTTCTATACAAATTAGCAGATTAAATTACGATTCCATTATCAGCAATACTTTTCATGTATATTTGATGATGTACATTTTTAATGATGTATATATTTTTAAATATACGCGAGGTAATGCGTAATGCGGTTTTATTTAGCGAATAGCATTCTTCTAAAACAAAAAGAAATTCAATTTGCCATGCTCGTATAAGAATTTGCCGGCATGTCGAAAACTAATTTTTGAAAATTCCTTTTCGTCAGGACCCGAAGGAATGCTTCCGATTCCCCTACCAAGGCAAACTTATATTGATGCTCAAAGAGACGAAAGAGCAAATGGAATGAAGGAACAAGGAGAGAAGAAGGAGAAGTTGGAAACCCGTCGCGTTGGACTATAAATAAGAGCTTAATAAAACAACACGCGGTGCACTTGACCTGCAGAACATGGCGATTCGAGAACACGTTGAAACCATATCCGAACACAATAAGCTTGTAGTGTTTCTGATGTGATAATGCGTATAAAATAATTTGTAAAATGTATCGCACGAAATGTATTAGCCGTGGAGATTTACTTTAGAGTTTAATCACTAAAAAAGTAAAAAAAAGATTAAATAATATTCAAATAATATTCAAATATCAAGAAATATGAAATAAGAGAAATAAACGTATAGAATAAAATATTAAGATAAAAAATATTAAAACATAAAGATTCAATTGTATTATAAAAATATTTTTTAGAATTGAATATTTGTAATTTTTATAAATATTGAGTATGTGAAATATTTATTGTATTTTCTTCAGGTTCACCCATATATTCATCAAACTAATTCTACGTGAAACGTATCTACCCGTTTTGCCATTGACGCGCGTATCCATTCTATAACCCGATTATTCTGTAACCCTATTAGTCATTACATCACGCGTGTAATTACCATTACCGCCGCGTATGTAATCGATAGAGTCTGCGAGAGTCATAGGCGACGTATAATACTTTGTCGCATATGGCAGGGATAATCGTAACGCTGAACATAACGTAAAAAACTTGATATTTCCTCCGAAAAAGTGACCCATTTCCTCTTGCATGCCAACGTCAACGAAGCTGGAGTTTTTGCACACGTTGACGTTAAGAATATGAGCCGTTCCGACAGAAGGCTTCCGCATTTCTCACGGGAGAGAAACTAAAAGCGCTTTCCTAATCTTTAGCCTCTTATCTCTGTTCGATATAAGAGGCTATTTTTAACATGGAGGCAATGTGACAGGGGAAATGCATTTAACGGATACACAGACAGAGTTAATGGGAAATTTATACAACCGCTTCGCATAGCGATTATGCTAGATTATCTTACACGTGGAATTTAGTATTTAGATATTATGCTAAATTGATATTTTTATACGATATTATACTCAGTTGCGAAATTCATAATGCACACATAATACCGGAGGTAATTAAAAAATATTAATCTTCGTTATCGTGGCCCTTCATTTCGATCAAGCACCACTAAAACTACTTTAATTTATCACCGATATTCACCATCGATTAATATTGCCACTTAATATTGCTTTTTATATGCAGCAACAATTTTCGCTTCGAAAGCGCAGCGTATTTGGGCTTGAGTGACGTAAAATATGAGTGCTATCAGAGGCGGATAAAAGTACCGGTTTGGATTGTTACTCACATATAACCTTCGTGAAAGAAGTAACGAGCTCTGAACTCACCTGAAACATAAAATAAGAAATACGTTACATTACGTAAAATTGTTTAAAACAAGGTCATTATTTAAAGATATCTTGTGGATATTATAATATTATAAAATACAATATATGTATATGTAGACATGTATAATAAATACATATAAAGAAATTTATATACATATATATGTATCTTTAATAACATATTATTGAATCAATTGATTTAATAATAATAAATTATTAAAGAGTACAATTTAAAGACAAATTATTTTTAAATTACGAAATTTAATCCCTTTTAAGAAGAATAATAGCAAGACCGTATGCAAAGAAGTGGAAATATCGTTCTACTTATTGTTAGACAATTCTTTCGTTCTGATTTTACATCAAAGCAATATCAATACGAGCAGCGTATCGATTTAAAGTCCATCCATCTCAAGTGAGCATGCAGAATAAAAAGGAGAGAGAAATACAGCATCCTGCTTCTGCTTTGCTCCAAAAATCGATGATATATCTTCAGGAAATTTAAGTCGTAGGCGACATATGATGCGCACATCCCTATACCATTCGGTTTTGTGGAGAAATCAGAGAGAAACATCGGTATACTATTTGCATTCAAATTTCTTATTTCACGCATTAGTTGTTTCAAACTTTTTAACTTTTTGGTAATAGAAAAAAGGGAATAAAGTGATGAAACGCACGAGATGATAAATTACCAATTTATACGAGCTGATAAATGATAGATGATAAAAAGATGGATGGTGTAAAGTCGTTTTTCTGATCGTTCTAAATCAGTCTTTGACAAAGGGTCAGTAAAATTGAAAAAAATATGTTCATGTTATGCAATTTTATGATATTCGATCTTAAAGTTCAATTCAATAAATAATTCTACTTTCTCTCGTAAACCTGTCTTACTTATTCGTCAAAAATTATTTTATCCATATATGAAAAATGATGCATTGTGTGATCTTTGATAAATCAAAATTTTTGGAAATTTAAATGCATAAATTTTTCAATTTATATATATAATATATACATATATAATTATATTATATATATAATATATACATGTATAATTATATATATAAAATATTTATATATTATAATATATAATATATTATATATATAATATATAATATATGTATATATTATATATATAAAATATATCATATATATTTTATATATATAATATATACATATTTATATATATAATATATACATACACACATATATATATATATATATATATATATATATATACACACATATATATATATATATATATATATATATATATATATATAATATATACATATATATATATATATATATATATATATATATATAAATTCTATGATTTTAGCAAATAACAAACAAAATTTAGCTAGATTTAGCTAGCAAATAAAGATCAAATATACAGCAGTGATTTCTGTTCTTCTGACGATATAATAGAGGAAAAGTCCTAGAAATCAATTTTTCTATTTTTATCTCCGACGCTTCTCAATGAAAACTTTGAACGTCAGATACGAACGACGTTATAGAGTATATACGAGATGATACGTCATTTATTATCTTCCGCTACAGACAATGAAGCCGACGGAAGGAAACGCGAACGAAAAGGAACGAAGGCGCAAGCTGCATCGCGATCTTTAATAACCGGATTCTCCGGTCGAATCTTCCAGCTCGCGCAGGTGTTGGCGGAAAATGCAATTTGGTGGCATTCACCTCTGGCAAGAGCATTTTCTTTTCTTCACACGAGAGGATAGATCCGAGCGTAAAAAAAAGAGGACATACAATTTCTTGAAAGACACATTTTGCTGCCTCGATAAGACAAGCGTGTTTGTTATATAAAAGGGAGCAAAATCATGTTTAAATTAAATTATAACATATTAGTTCTAATCGTTTTCGCGTGAGAAGAGGCATACAATTTTCTGTCCTAGCTAGTAGTTACGATTATCTCTCAATTTTGCATAAACGGAATATCAATTTTTCGAGTCAGGTCGTGACATACGAAATAAAAATGTCAAATAATTTCTACATGTAAATTCTATAATATGTAAATCGTGAAAGCAATCCAACTTCCACCCGGCGATCGCGCAAGAATCCAACGTTGGCGCGCGACCGGGGTATTAATAGTCAATTGTTATCGCTCTACGAACGCGTTGTACAAATGTGTATGATGACGCGACTCACCTTTTGCGAGGCCATTTGCACATGCCATTTACGCGCATTTACGACCCCACATATGTATACCGTTTTCTGCCTCCTTTAACTGCTGTTAAGAAACTCGCGGCAAAATTGCAATAAAAATTATAAACTACATACGAAATGTCTTTATAGCGTACAGAAAGTTCAGTTTTATAATACGACAATTTCGAGGCGCGTAAAAATCTAAGAGAAGTTCCGTGCGTATACGTCAAGTAATTAGAAAGCCCAAGATAAAACGCGTCGCGAAGAATATAAGCAGCCAGAAAATAGCGCTAGTGGACACAAGTGGATTAATTTAATGAAACCATAGCAGTCTACACGATCGTGCTCCTTCTCAAATGACTATCCGGAAGAAAAACACGGATGTACTTTCTTTTTATTTTCAGCAAGTAGTTCGTAGTACCTCTATCTATGGTGTGGTTAAGCGTCTTATAAAATAGCGCCGCTTGGCGATGATAGGAAAGAAAAGATAAAAAATTTTCTTCCGTGTAAATAAAGAGAGATCTTAATCTAAAGGGTCAGCAGGAAAGGATTTCCTCTATACTCTGTACCCCGGTTAAGTTTTTAATTTAAACATAATCAAGGAATGACCTGCTAAAATATCTTGATATTTTCTTGCTTTTCTGTTGAATAAAATTAATTTGATAATATTAATTTAAAGTCAATGCAACGGGATATAGTTTCTGTATTTCAATGATGCGTGTAACGTATGTACTTTCCACCGGCTAACTTTGCATTTACTTTAGTAAAAACAAAATACAAAGAAATTAATATGCAAATATCTTTGTGTAGAACGCGGGAAAAAATTAAATGAACACGCTGCAGCAATGAAACCAATTAGTGGATAATGACGCGCGTTGGCTTCCATTCTCAATACATTTTGCACAAATCTTCGTTAACGGCAACATGGAATATTTACGCAATAATCAGTTGCAAATGAAACTCTGTTACATTGTGTTTACGCAGAGAATAAGTTAAGTAAGACGCGAGTAAACTATTATTAAATTACTACAAGGATTCAAAGGTTCAGAGCTGGCTGCTTAGCGTAGAAACTTCAAACAGATGTTAACCAAAATGAGAATTAAAAGGAGAGTAGCAGTTGTGAGAAAGTCTATCATTCAATTTTGACCTTACTTAAAGCAACGCGGTTATTCTCGCGTGAACTTCTCGAAATAGTAATGACACCCCATGTCTGGGACCGTGCTATACAATTATCCTAGATTAAAGATCCCGAGGGAACCAAAATGCCTTCTAATTAAATCGAGATAGCCGAAACTTGATCACTATAATGCCTATGCACGTGTTTCCTATGGAGACAAATTTAAAATATATATTTCACGTACATTAATTAAAATTACTTCTTATTCAAAAATTAATCATGAAAAACTGATTTCTTTAACAATATTTTCATTCGCAAAAAGGTTCCGTTTTAAAAGTTCTTGTTAAATATACAATTATAAATCGTTTGCAGAGGCAAAGGAAAAAATGAGATATAGAGGAAGGACAGCTAATTTTTCTTGCAAAAAGTTTTTCTCTCCTTCAGCCATAAATTATTACTAAAAACTAAAGATGAAGTAACAGTTTCAATTTCTCAAGCTGGAGAGCTTCCGTTTCTTCAAGTTATAAACAATTTACAACAGTTTGTAATTTCAAATCTTGCATAAATAATTAGCGCGTGTAACAGAGTGAATAGCAGTTGTAAAATATCTGCTATCTAATACTTCTCGGTGCTGAATGTGTAACGACATACGTCATTCAGACGATCTACATACATTTCATTACGATACATGAAATTGTCATATTTGCATAATGGGCGTATCATTATCCACAGCACATACCTCATTGGATTTAATCTAGATTCGAGAAGCGAGAGATTATTTCCGTATACATCAACTCAGCGGAGTGAGCTCATCGGAGCAGTTAATGATGGAACATTTCGGAGCGTATAAAATAAATTCGCACGGTACGTACATATGAGAGACGGGAATGCGCGAATAAACCTGGAGTCTGAGCTCGCATGTTACGGACACATGGGACGCATGTTAAGTGGTTAATTAATAATTTCCCTCCGTACAGTTTTCCCGACAAACTCCGCTACCCGGGTGGCGTCCCGGATTTATGTACTCACCTGCAAATCCAAGAATGCCGTCTCCTCGGCACGTTGCTCGGCGGAACCAGCAATAGGGGAACTGTGCCCCTCATCGCGCCGCCGCCACCGGGACCGCCGCCGTCGCCGTCGTCCGGAAGCCGAAGCTCCGGTACCTGGAGACTGCTCATTCTCGACACTCCACTGCGTCACGTCACCAGAACGCGTCGTCGCGACCGTGTGTCGCTCGCCGGTCGGACATCACCGAATCTCGCGCTTTGACGAGTTTCGAGGGGTCCCTTGATGATTTCACGCACATCCGGACATCTTACGCGAATGCATCCGCTTTGCTCAGAGCGGCATTTCTCAGAATCTGCACACGCGATATTCTTTTCTATCCTCCGCCGATATATATACGGAAACTTGCATTTACAGTTACGTATCGAGATTGCGAAGCAACTTGCGCGTATGCCAAGTTGTAACCGAAAAGACTCCCGCGACTTATCTGCGAAATAATGCGCGTTGCGAAACGTTGTAGCCGTGTTACATTTTCAAAAAATCGATAATCGTCACCGAGGCAGTAATAAGAATAATCGTCGAAACGATTTTCTAATAAAGCGGTATCAAAGATCTAGTTATTATTATAATTCATTGTTCATTAATATTTATTGGGTCGTATTTTCTTCGCTAACTGTAATTTTTTTTTGTTGGTGATAAGACGTCAGAATCAGCCTTGAGAAACGTTACGTAATTCAATTACACGTGTGGACTGAAGGACTCTGGTGGTCAAGAATGCAGGCACGGAGGCCTTCGCGCGTAAGGACCGTAAATATGTCATCTTTCATTCGTGTTAATAACTCGATCCTGCTGATATACGATCGTGCGGTTCGTCGTACGACCAGACAACGTGTCCGTTCCACGATTACGAATGAAGATGACAAGTGTTACAACAGGCAGGCAATTCTTTCGGCACGACGCGGGCGCTTTGTCAGTGTACGGCCTGTCATCGATATGCCAGTGTTCGTATCGCTTTTATCGAGTATTCCCAGCAATTATGGCGAGACACTGAATGAAATCATAGCCCGCGTGACGCGAGGAGCTTTTGTTACGTCTGTAAACGGTGCTTTTGAAAGCACGAAAACCCGCCCGCTCGCCTATTGAACAACAGTGAAACGCGTTGCGGTAAGCAATGCACCACACAGCGCAGATGAGCTGCGCTCTCGCGCGTCAACGCGACAAAGCGCCCGCGGGGTCACTCATTACGTTCTCAAAGAGAATAATTTCGGAGGGCTCGTCTCGCGCACACGATAGATTCGTCCACCGTTGAATTGCGCAGTGGCGTTTGTAATAATTATCGCGCGGCTAATTTGACGCGCGGGGCGCGAAGAGAGGGATTTATTAATATGCATCGCGAACGCGTTATGCACCCCAGCGCCGCTATTAATTTGCTGCTCGTTCACAAAAACGACATCCTTGTGCTTTAATAAATAAAGAGCGAGTCCGCGACAAGCACGGCGGATTCACGGCGTCGCTTTGAAATTGTCGACTTTAATTTAAGCCATTTCTCTAAGAAATATAATATACGGTGTGGCAATCGTGTATTGAGCTCTACACATCCAATCTGAAAAAACATCAATGTAATCAAGAAAGGAAAGCTAAGACGAAGGGAAATGCTGTTGTGAGAAGGAAACTACGCTGCCGCGGCATCCCCAGCCATATCTCGACACCGACGGAATATTTGAAATTCAAATGACGAAATGGAAGCGCGCTACCGAAACTTTATGTCTCGCCGTACAATAAAAAATCGTAGAAATTTGCGCGGAACTTTGTCGCGATATCGCAATACATCGTGGCGATCTCTGTCACACTTGTATGAGCAATGCCATCCACCATCAGTTTATCTCGACTCAACAGGGGCGAATAATTCAATGTGGAATTTTATTTTTCGTCTTGATAGGATAGATCCCAGAATAAAACGATCTAATCAAGTTCTAACGTCAGATTCTTTCGCTCTGTATTAAACCAAGGTTAAATATCGTTCTTCGCGGCGGCTTCTATTTGTCTTTTATTTTAACTCTGTTTGCATTTCGCCTGGCGAACGATAGAGTATTCTCAAATGAGACAGCTGGAAATTTATCGGTAGATATCGGTCTGCCGAGGCAAATCCCGAGGGATGAATCGGCGTGTTCGGCCCGCAATTGGCGGCCCGTTAACTAGAAAAATTTATTGGCGGACCCGAAGGGAGGATCCGCGGTAACAATCGCATCGTGCACGAAGAAGGATTCCGCATGTTCGCGAAACATCGCCGACGTGGACGTTCATCAAAGTTACATCGAGAGTTACGAGGGTTTAATAGACAAGCTCGAGGTCGATTGTAACAATAGAATTTTATCTCGACAGAATTTTTATCCGTTCGCACGTAATCACATCACGCTTCTGGATATTCCACGGGATAAAAATTTACATCGCATTACGTCGAAGAAATTCTTAACTTCGTTGAATTTTAATGTAAAATTAAATTTTGAAGATACCAAAAGTCGAAGGATAAAATATTGCGGCTGGGCTTACGTCGCGCACGGAACTTTTGCCGATGAAAAATCAACTTTGAAATTCCCCGAACACAATCCTGAATGGAACCTGAGCGATTCACCTGGACGATTATCGATCTTAAGATCTCGAGGAAATGACGATTCCATCAGTCGCGGGTAATAGGTTCGTAACAACATACATTTCGCGCGATAAGCCGCGATATTGTGGAGGAAAATGCGGAGGTGAAACGCGGGGGAACTTGGCGTAATGTCGAAGGTAACGAAGAAGGGAGAGAAAAACTGCCTCGAGTGTTTATTGCGCGGGTTTGTACGCGGGAGGCCACGTGTAACTCGGCGGAAATAGCGTCGGCATGTAAGTCGAGTATAATAGCGACATTAAAGCGGAATTACTTCGATGAAGGTCGAAATATAATGCGGGTTTAATGTATCGTTAAATCGGTACGCTACGCCACGCTTTTCAATCGTTACTGTAACGCATTGTTTTTAATAATAATAACAACGATAATAACATCTCGATGAGGCATCGCGAGACGACACGGTGAACACGCACAGGATCCGCAGCTCCGCGGAGGCGCAACCGCAACGCGACGCGATTCGACTCGCGGGGATTGTTCTACCGCACGTGATGCGCTTCTGCGTTTGCGGGCCAACAAATGTTAATTAAACAGAACGAACGAAGAACACCGTGTCGGTGTCCTAACCTAAGTCAAACAGCGGCGCCGTCATCAGAAACTCGGTACACAAAGGATAGACGCATCGTAATGGTAATGATATTTTAATTAAGCGACTTCAGCTTACAATTAAAAAAAAAACGAAATCGTATATTTGCAATCTGTAGAGATTTGATACAATCATATAATGTAATTTTGTTAACGACGTTGCTGCATAAAATTAAAGAAAATGTATGCTTGAACAACAATTCGAAACGGCTATATGTCAAGATAACGAGATAACGCGTCAATAGTTACTTTTGTTATCTTGACGTTTCTGGGTAAGATCGACTTCAAATTGTTCGGAAAAAAAGTATTTCTTTAGAATTAAAGTCGGTAGTTTTAGAGCTCCGTTCTCGAGATTATCAATGTAATTCGTACAAATGCAATAAGATGGTATTATCTTATTGATACCGTGACGAAATGCGTGACACCTCCTTCTTACACATGCGCGTATAAGCCGTCGTAAACCGATAATGCTTATAAATTTGAATTGTTAAATGCGCTTACATATACGCAAATACTCAATATTGTATCAAGTGCGCAGTTTATAAATGCAGACCTGTCCCCGGCAGGAAATGTCCGTAATAGTATATTCGTCATCGTGTATGAACAATTTCGACCAATCATTGTACGATGGAAGCGATCGCACCTTATCGAAGGAATACCGTCTTTCTCACAGTACAATGTTTACGTGCTTGTCACAGTCTTGTCTTCTTTACAGTGAAAGCCTGCTGGGCACGTGAATGAATCACGTGCCACAAGGTGACGGACGAATATGTCCGTGGCTGGAAGGTAGATTGCGGCCGTCGAAGAGCATGCAGAACGAGTCGCGGATTCACATTCGCCAATAGAAATAAACACAGTTTATACATGACTGGCGATGAGCTGGGAAGATGAGGATCGCTTTTACGAGCGAGGGAATGACGATGTAAATGGAGCAATGAACTCTGCATCACGCTAAAAGCTACTCTAACGATCGCGTTTAGACTCCACTCTGGAAAATTGTTCGACGATCCCCGCAATCCACTCGCGACCGACAAACATCCGCTCATTGTCAACAGCGAGATTAATAAATATATTAACGGATAATTATCGATCGCGAGATCGTCAAACGATCCCGGATAAAATACCGCGAACGCGTGGGTGTAGTCGAGCGATACTGCCGATAAGAAATAAATCGAGGAACGCGAGAATCAAATAATAATTACGAAATCGGCTCGCGTACGCGAATCGTTTAACCTTCACTTTTACAGCACAAAA
The DNA here is from genome assembly GCA_021460005.1 of Tetramorium alpestre. NCBI lineage: Eukaryota > Metazoa > Arthropoda > Insecta > Hymenoptera > Formicidae > Tetramorium > Tetramorium alpestre. The sequence goes on along the minus strand of JAJVSH010000003.1, from coordinate 1,507,528 downwards.
TATCTTGACTCGTTTTCAACACGACGACGGCACGCACGTATACACAGCCGTATGGTTACCAAACAGAAATATACTCGGCAATGAAACGCTCGCCATAAATAAAAGGAAAAATTGACGAATATCCCGTTAAGATTTAATCTCACAAAACTGTATTTAAAATGTTACTTTGAAATCTAAAAATGTTTCTTGATATGACAATAATTCAGCGGTTAATTCTTTTACTTTTTAAATAAATATTTGACCGATAAATTGTCATATAGGTCATAATAGGATGATACGTGTTAATAAATAAAAAATTAATACCAAACATATATAATTAAATATTATTAATAAAATCTGTAGAACTAATAAACATTTGTATTATAAATAAATACTAAGAGAACAAAATGAAAATAAAAATTTTAACTATGATGAAGAGATTTATCTTCGAGAGATTTATCTTCGCATAGAACAGAAAGTAATGTAATACGAGGAGTCGACAAGAATTTTGCGCTTTGTCACTATAAAAGAAATTTTGCGAGCTGTCTTCTAAGCCAGGCACTCTGTTCTTATAACATAATGTCTGGGAGAAGTTAAAGATGGCCATAAAAGTAGATCGGACAGACTCGTATTACACAGGTCGTTATACTAAGCGCGCGATTCCGGCTTTCATTATGTCGAATGAGTATTAAAAACATTGAATAGAGAAAACGTCTTATAACGTTGAAGTTATTGAATATTCGCGCGCTATTTCTTTAAGCGGTACATATTCATTTAGAAATTTAGCATGCTTTCTTTATGCAGCAAGTTTTTGTAATTATTTTTCCTTTCCACGCTTTAAAATCTTCATTAAGATCAGAGAGGCGTAACTTGAATAAGATCTACGGGTTTCTCTTAGCAAAAACAAGCTTGAAAATCTTCTTCAAGCGAAACTTTTTGAAATTTGCATTAACCGTTATTTTATACAGCAGGCTTACTACATCCTTGCGCTATTGTTTTCAATAAATTTATAATAAATTTATGCACAAATTATTATAAGGAAAATATACATCGCGTAAACCTTAACTCCTTGCCTGATTTTGACTACACATTTTAGGTCTTTTTTTTGCAGTATCATAGCGCTACAAAAAAAAAGAAGTTCCCTCTTTTAACATGAAGGTCAATTTCTTTGATAAGTCTGTGTCAACAACAACTGTAATCAGGTGAGCTTGCCGTTTTAAAAGACCATATATTCCCGAGATCGAAGCGAAAGTGTATCTATTCATTGCTCGACACCTTTTCCTTGAAATGCCAACCTTACAGGCGGAAGAAAGTGCCGACGTCTGACAGCGGAAGCAATCGATAACAGTTTCGTACTCTTTTGAAATGCCGCGCGCGCGTTACGAGGCCTCTTATTAATTACGAATAAGAACGGATCGATAGATAATTGATGACGTCGCGAGAATGAAAGGACGTAATTATCCATTTGCGACTTCTCTATTCAACGCATACACCTCGTTAGTGCCACGTCTAATGATGAGAGGTGATCTAATAAAAAATACATGTCTAACATATGTAACATTTTGCTTCCATCATTAAGTGACTGACAGCTCTATTACAAGCGCATGCGGATACAATACGATAACCACATATCTAAGCGGCGCGATCGGAGGCGAAGCTCACCGCAAACGCATTTCTCACATTCCGCGCACGGGACTGGAATTCGCGGAATCTCGATTAGCCGATCATCCGACATAGAAATAAATATCGGTATACATAAGCGAGATATATGTATACCTATGTGCGATCGACACCTCTTCGATATTCAGCGGATAATGCGGAATATAGCTATCTAGCGATTTCTGAACAAGCGATTCTTGTTGACCAACTTGGGGGACCGATCGGAACAGCCTTTCTCCGTCTCCAGAAACTCTCCAAGTTCCATCTGATGCATTCGAGAGTCACTTCGTGACTCGTGCTAAAAATCCTTTTAGAAGTAACATTAAGAAAAATAGAAAAAGAAAGAGAGAGAGAGAGAGAGAGAGAGAGAGAGAGAGAGAGAGAGAGAGAGATCTGGCGTTGAGGGATAATCGATTCGTCTTGACTGTAGCTAACATCTCGAGAAGAGTTGAATATAATGCCAAACTAATACTATAATGTCAAATCAAATGCATTGGATACCACATTGGGTACACAAACCCAGCACGACGAAGCTCCGTTTTCCACGCGTATTATCAGAGAAATTGAGTTATGCGCAGTTAATCCCGCGATAAAATTTGAGCTAGCTGCATAATAAGTATGCCATTGATGCGCCGATCGGACAAACGGGCAATCAATATACTTTCATCGCACTTCCTTCCTAATCGTTTGCATCATCTCGTTGTTACCGCTCTATACGTCATTACATCTCTACCGATTGGCAATTACGTTGTATTGCTAATTAATCCTTTAGGATTAACGTCACATTACGATTGCCACTACCAAAGCACGCGCAATTCCAACTCAGCGAGTGTTCTAATTACCCGGTTGAAACCGTCCAATTTCCGATTATCCTACCAGTAACTTAACGACAACGTGAATAGACGCGGAACCGGAAACGTATAACGCGATACGCGTATGTGATAACTAACTCGAGTTGAATTTCCTGCGGCGCTATGCAAATATCACGTGTGGAACTAACGTAGCATAACTCTGGAAATATTCGATGTCTTTACATACGTCTATCTAAAATGAAGCACTCTCAATTATTAAGAAAAAACTATAAAAAAATTATTCTGCATTACAATAGGCGAAAAATATTTCTTTTTCTGTTTGCGTTTTTGAGTTATACAAATAATTCGCGGTTCACGAGTTGTTCATTTTTAAAAAGGTACCATCGTTTTCTCCATCATAGATACTTTTATTTCTAATCGCTAGATAATCTGATTCCTTAGACAGCAATTTGACGCGAGTTTCTCCACCGTCGTTGTAACGATCGTTGCCGTAACTGTGTAATCCGAGTTGTACTCGCCCACGCATCTAAATTATACTTCCGTAACAAGCTCGTTTCCCTTGAATGAAACTGGACATCGGAGGTAATACCCAATCTCGTCGCAATATTTCATGCGGGTCGACTAACGTAACAAATAGATTTTCCACAGGGGATCTAACGGAACTAACGGATTAATTGTCGCGGCTTAGCGAGCTATAACTCTTCGCGATTCCGCGCTTTTCAAAATTTCGCGACTTTGATTGATGCCGGTATAGATATCTCGCCTCTCCGAGGGAACCGAGGGAACCGAGGGAACCTCGTGAGTCTCGTGAGACACTATCAATCGCGGTGTGATCGACGATATGGCACAGAATGCATAATGGAACGGACTCGGTCGATGTTCCGTGAAGGATCGTACCGAATACGAAACGAGTTCTGGACAGGTTATCTCTCAGGTACTGGCTTAAAAGTACCGAGCAACGTGAGAGTGTATCTTTAATCTGCGAGCTCGTTCTGCAAGCAACGATGAGAAACGACCGTGAAGCCGGACCGAAGGCAAGGCGGACGAGTTCCGCACGCCAAAGTTACAATGGGTAAACAGATTATGAAATGAACCACGAAGTAAACGATTGCAAAAGTACGAGAAAGTTAAAATGACATTTAATCACTCATATTAATAATACGAAATACGAACGAGTGAGCCGCGTCTCTCGTGTTGCGATAAAAATCTTTGCTCTCGCTGCGTTGAACAACTGAAGGAGACGCAAGATTGACGAGCGAGTTGAGGTACGCGTTGTGGATTGCAACAATTTTCCCGCTACAGCGAAGCGCGGCAAGTGATTTATTAAGACGCCATCGCGTCGTATATATCTGTGATATAAAGAATCCATCTTATCGATATTGAACTTCTCTCGCCGAGCAGCGGCGGCTGCAAGCTCTACACGCAAAAAAGGGGTGTCCCGCAGGAAAAAAAAAGAGGGTTTACTGCCGCATGACACCCCGCTCCAATTTTTCCGCACGACAAAGCGATTATGTGTTGCGCCGCGTGATGACGACGCCTGCTAACCGCGCCTTTACATTCTCGTCCTACGGGGCTATCGATCATGTCTTTTTTTACATTCGAAAAAATTATAGATCGAAATACGTGGGCGCGTAAACACCGCCGGCGGTATTCCAAGAGCGCAGAATAATAGCGCGATCGCGAAAGTGCGCACGTGACGCGCGTCAGCACAACCTCCGTAATTCAGTCAGTGTCATTTGATTTAGCAACCAACAATTTGTGAACGCATCTCTGTGAACGCTATGCGAAAAAATTTACAGAATTCGCTTTGCTGTTTATTTAGCGCTGTTTACTCGTTGTTCGGATAAAGCTTGTTTGGACGGAACTACCTCGGTCCCGATCGAGTGCCGCGAGATTCATTTTCCAGTATAACCGCGATAACTACGCCGCATATCAATTTGGAATTTTGATGTCGTACGCGCGCCCAAAATTCACCAATGCACGGAATGGATTTGAGACCGAATACGCTCGAATGCATCCACCACTTTGGTACAAATTAGCATGATTGATTGCAGTCAATCAGGGAATAACAGTTTGACCGAAAGTACATGCGTCTATTTAGAGCAAACTATATGTGATGAAAAGGTTTTCTCTTTAAATCATTATTAACAAAGATTAATTAATCAAAACTATTTACAATCGTGAATTTGCTTTTACGAGCGTTATTAAATGCCATTTTCTTCAATAAAACCGAAAGATGTTGTAAAGCATTGCAAAACATTATGTAGACGTTGTCATGTCAAACCTAACTATGTGTCTCTAAAGCAAGAAGCATAATGTATTATTTTAATATCTGTCGTAATCTGAATAATTACAGACAATCCTTAGTATTTATATCTCAATTGTCGAGATGCAGTGATCGCTTCATCACTGTGATTAAATCAAATTGGTTATGAAAACATTACCGCCGAGATTATTTTTAGTAACTTAATAACTATAATTTTACTGTATTACTCCGCATCCTCATCACATGTTTTGCGACAATTTAAAATGTGCGCAAGGATTTATCTCGTAAGAAAATCCAACCATTCGTAATGCATGTGAATGTAGGGTAATTTTTACCAAGGTAAACGAGAAAAAACCATATAAATACCAGTTACATGCAAATAAGTTATTCATAATTACTTGCGTATTTTCCGTAAGAGGTAATGAATATTTCAATATTCTGTACGACTCATTATAATACAATGTTTTGACGAACAAATACGTGTTGCAGTTACTCGTATAATAAGCAGTTACATAAACCAGAGCCATTACAAGCCATTTTCTCATAACGGAAATTGAAAACAAGTAAAACTAAATTTCTATATTGTATGAGAAATAACAATTTTATATAGAATTGAAAACATCGAATAAATAAGCCGATCAGATCGTGTATCGAATCTTTACAGTTTAATTTGCCAGACGATGCTTTAGCGATATTAATTTTTTTCAATAACATTGCTACTAAATTGGTCTAGTAAACTAAAGCAAATACGGCAAATATGTATATTGGAGAATTATTTCAAAGTAAATGTTTCTTTTCGGACAAAAACCGAATATATATATACCGCAAAATGGAAGATAAAAATAGATTAAAGAGCGAACACGGGTCGACCACATTAAAAAGTACAATTCGACAGAAAGGCCGCTGTCACGACTTCCTAGTTTCATGCTAAAATACAGAATTTTTCGAAAATGTACTAACGGTTGCATCGTCCATTTCGTCAACAAGAATGCAAAGATGCACCGTGTGGGAAAACGTGTAAACGACGTACCTTCCTCTCTTTCCTTCACATTATGCCAGATATTATTCATATAATGCATCGCTAACGTACACGCACAACACGCAGAACGCACATACGTTGTTGCGAATTCATTCAATCGACTACTCGTAAATCGCAACGTCCACAACGAATCATATGTCATTCCGTGTGTGTTGTTTCGTCGAACCGCATGTCACTACAAGCACTTAGCTATCGATCAAGCAGTTATATGATATCACAGAGCAAAATCACAGCTTCGGATTTTGCAGATTATCCGACGCATTTTTTAAACCAATATAATAATGATGCAAAGCAAACAGTGGTTCGTAACTTGGACGGTACTAAGTTCAAGTTTTCAAGATTGTTATGAAATATGTGTATAAAGAAATACTAGTATTGTTAAAAAAATAAAAGTTAAGAGAAGTTATACATTATTCGTACAATATTCATTATATTTGAAAAATGGTAGGACATGTTATTATGCATTCCATATTATTGAATGAATATGTTCTTGGTGAGTTTCTCCCAACAATCAGAACCTTAATCATTTGGTTGATCGATTTGTCACTGAAGGCAAGATGAAAATGCTTTTTATCCTCTGTCACGGAGCTTTCCCGCTATTCGGAAACGGACTTGAATCACGTACAACTTTTATCGACCGTGCTTCACCGAGAAAAATCCCTGTCACTTTTCCGCGTCATAATGGTTTCTCCGTTGATAGAAAAAGTGAGATTTTTCATAAGAAAGGAAAACTCTTTCATAAAAACGACGGGAAAACTAATTACCTTCCTCGTAGAAGAAGATTATGTCAGTTTTCGTAGTGCGCAATAATAAACATTATGTTTTACTTGCAATAATTTTCACGAAAACAAACTAATGATAAATGACGGTAAGCACTACTGTTACTCTTAAAGATTTATGTTTCTAGAGAAATCAATTTAAAGAAAAAGTTTAACTGGCTTAAATGTTATTAGAGAGTTATCAAGAAAATCAAGCAAATGTATTTTGATAAAGTAAACCTTAATAAACTTTAATAAGACCTTAATAAATCTTGTTTTGCCTAAGAAGACAATTCACACAACTATTAGCAAATAACCATAAACCACGACAGCTTGATGTAAGATGCATGTTACCAGTCTTTGGCATGGAGATTCGAGGTAGAGTACACGTTTCAAAGCGAGGGATGTATCCAGTTTCTCTCGAAAGGCACGCGATATCAGTCTTGTACCGAAACAAATCCACCAAACTCGCGTTACGATATAACTTCATCATCAAATTTCAAAGCTGGACCACAAACGCTCAATAGTACATCTGCATAATTATTATGAAGTCGTTATTAGCGCGCGTAGTTGTTACCAAATTGGCGTTAATAAATAACCGGTGTTAATATATTACCGAAAAGTGGAAAGCTAAATATTAGCTAATGAAATATTCAAAATCAAACGCAAACGCTACTTTGAATTACAATAAAAGAATTTTCTGAATAATTTTGCGAGTACTTCAAAATATTGAATTAATAACTCCTACAAACACAAAATTCTTTTCACATTAATTACAATATTATATCGTCTCATAAATATTAATATTTAATTATTATTTAAAGCTCTCCATTAATCATCTCTCTCCCTCTCTCTCTCTCATTTATAAATTGACTTGATTCAATTAGATTTTCAAAAATGAGATTCGTATATCATCAACTTTGATGAAAAATTCTTTGATATTTTTGATGTAAAATAATCATATCTTGTATTATTTATTTTTTCACACAAAGAGGAAAATTAATTTTCTGTTAAATGCAGTTATGTAACGATCGTATTGTACGTCAAAATGCGAACAGTGATCTGATTATACAAAGTTTCCAAATTGTTTACTCGTGAGAGAGTTGTGATCATTTCCATCCCTTTTCTCCCCGTTTATAATCGTGTTCCATATCCGCGTGAATTAATAGCAAAATTAAATTAGCTTCACGCTCTACCGTAAAAACCGAGTTTTGTCATTCATTCTATATAATTCGCAAATAAAGCTTCATTAACTCAAATACGTCATATACAAAATAAAGACTAAATATTTTCTCATTAACAGCCATCATTATACATAAATCGGTTTAAAATTTAGATATTATTAATAACTGCAAACCTCTAGAATTAACAGTAATTTATGTTCCTTTGCGGAATAAGTTGTTCAGGAAGCTTTTAATTTCTTTAATAATAAAACAGAAAAGACCACAGGAAGATTCAAAGAAACCGCTGCATATTGGCAAACATCTGCTTACGACGAAAATAAAATATACACAAGATACTACTTTATAGTGGACAACTCTGAAAAGTTTTCCTTGGCAAAATACGGGTGGAAAAGGAAAATTCTTACAAAATTGGTCGACGTTAATTACAACACAGAATTTTCTTCCGTCTCGTCAATCTCGTGTCAATCTTAACGTTTGTTCCATTGTCCACGGCGGGAAATGACGATTATCTCGTTTCATGACTAATTATAACTTTCCGAAGCGTCGCTTTTCTTCCTGGAAATTGGATTATCGTCACTACTATTGGCACGCAAATTACTTGCCCCGTCGTAACAAAGAATCCTCGATATTCTTATGGTAGATAGCATTAAAGTTGCATAAACTTTTCTGCGCATCGTCACTCCACACAATGCCTCTAATGCATCTAACGCCTACATAGGTCAGCAGGAAAGTTTCGAGCGCAAAGAATAAACTCGATGCTCGAAGAATAGTTTAAGGCATACGCAAACAAAAAAAAAAGACTGAATCAAAATTTATTAAATTAGACGGGGAGATAATCCGCATTTTCGCGGGAAGAAATCAACTCGATAACACTTTTCCTTCTTGAAGGTAAAAGTTGCCTCAGTTATTAGAGAGGGAATTAGAGAGGAAACCACGAGGATGAACAACGAACATGCTTCAACGAAAACAGAAATCATATCAAACTTGTGAATTCAAGTTAACGATAATATCCGCGCATTATATAATACGTCCAAACTTTCGCACGATAAGTTCAGTATTACGTCCAACCATAATAGTGCTTCTTTCAGAGAATAAGTACCTTTAGTAAAGATAAAAGATACTACATTTTTTTAATGATATAATAAAGATATCTCATATAACTTGCCTGAGAGAGAGAGAGAGAGAGAGACAGAGAGAGAAAGAGAGCTATAAACGATAATAAGATGTACTTAAGGTAACATAAATTGATTTTCAATTCGTGAGTACTGTGCAATTTCATTAATAGCTTTAGTGAAGCTATATCGTATATTCAAATTGACAGAAATGTTGCACATAACGCGGTGCAACATTTACCACAAATTCGCCACAGCAAAACGGATTTTTTTACAGGCTCCGTATGTAAAGAGATCACGATCTCTCGCGCGCGGAACGACGTAAATATTTGTTTCGTTCAACTCCTCGGAGAAGAGATTCCTTCTTTTTCTCACGAAAACACGGGAAACGCGAAATGGTTGTCGTTTTCGTCGGTTGACACGTTTGCCGACACATTGTCGTACGCGGAAAGCAGAAGCAAACCGCTCAACGAAGACAAATAACCGCGTAGACAGAGAAACGTGAGCATTACCTCATGCGGCACACAAGTCACATTTGTGTCCGAGTAATTCGGCGTTGATTATAATCATCTTTTCTTTTTTTTCTTTTAATCGAAACGCGCCTATCGCGCGACTGTCATCGCGATGGAAGTCGCTCGACAGCTCCGTTAAATTTTCTCCTAATTGCTTCCGATTGCATTTCACGCAGAGGAGCACTCTTTTCAGCGAGCCAATTGCTCGAGATAATTACGCCGAGATAATTACAACGATCAATCCGTTTCTGTGTTCAATCAATTGAAACGTATTTATAGTCGAAGCGTTCTCGCCCGAATACAAATACTTTGGTTACACAACGGTACTGTACAATGCCGCGAGTCTCCTGCTGCTCCGGACGTTCTCGATGCGCTTTATACAGTGTGTCCCAGACATAGGTGGCTTTCAACGAGAGATTCTTTAATCTTTGGCATACTCGATCTCGAACTTTTCGACCGTTTCAAAGCCGAATATTGCAGCTTCTCAGTCATAAACGACTGAAAATGCAGAGAGCTCTTCACTTTTAACTTTTCAAAAAGGGGAACTTTCCCGGGGAATTGCGCGCTGGCATGCAAAGAGGTAATAAAACGCCGTTCTTTATTTGATTTCGAAAGTGCAGAACTCACTCCATTTTTTTTGCTACGTGTTTGGATTTTTTATTCGCCAGGCGCCACCGCAGCAGCGAACTTGGTCACCCGAATCTGCACTCGAAAACCGCGCGTTCATAAAAACGACGTTGATCGATGAAGAGTGTGCGCGTCTAGCGACAATATAAATATAAAACAAAGAAATGTTACACACGTTCACAGAGAGAAATGTCTTGTCATCGCATTTTTGAGAAAGAGAATTACGACTAACAGGACTGAATGACCAATTCTGATTCGCATTCAGAGAAAAATCTGAAAAACTGTATTGGCAACGAGGAAACGTGATGAGAATGTAAAGTCAACATTTTTCTCTCTCAATTTATTTAAATGAGATTATGCAAAATCACATAACCAAAATATAGTTTTCTAAGTCTCGTTAAAAGTATAATTCCAAATCGCGCACTTCGATCCATTCATCGCACAATTAATCTTATTTCTCGCATGAGAAATTTGTCAAATTAATCCTGACCAGATACTCCAAATTACTCACTAGAATTGGCAAGTTTTGCTTTACACAAATTCAGGGTTTTAAATAATTATCACATTAAGTACTGCTCGTTCTGCAAAGACTACGAAAACACGTCAATTGTTTTTACACGAAAATTAGTTAATTATTTCGTTGTCTCAATAATTCAGTCCGAGGCTTCCAAATGCCGTTGGAATAATATTCCTTACGTCGATAAACACTCGAAGCACTCGCAATCGAAATGCCTAATCGCATCGTCAGTCTCTCTCGAGAAAGGATCACTCTTGGCGAACATCCCCAGGGCAATTCGACTCGCTCCTTCGCGGTACTTACTCGTCCGCCAAGAGAGTTCATTCTCCTGGAGAACGTTTCGGGAAAGGAACGGAGCGAGAGAGGATCACTCGGCCTAGCGCAAATCCATAATCGAACAATGTAAAAAAAATGATACGATGCACTCTACAATACGACAATTCACATCGGGATTTACCGAATGGTTTTGCGGCGCGATCCGCCGTGACGGCAAGAGAGAGAGAGAGAGAGAGAGAGAGAGAGAGAGAGAGAGAGAGAGAGAGAGAGGAGAGAAAGAGACACGCGCGTAAATGGCACACGCGAGAGCGGTGACGCGCTTGCCTCACACGACGTAGTCGCGTCTCGGAGTCGAAAAGCCACGGAGTCGTCCGTCAGCCGTGAATAGTCGATGTCCTCGATAACGACTCTTGAGGAATCTCCTCGGTTCGCCGCGCTGTCCGCCGCTTATCACCACGGTGAGCTCGCGCCGGAGGATAGCAAAGGAAGTGGAGACGCGAAGGTCGGCTGTCCCGGCGACGGCGAGTCGGAATTTCGGCGTGAGGCGCGCCTCACGCGTCCACGGCTACGATCGCATGTCGTCACACCGCACCGACGATCGTGGCATCGACGTTGATGCGTCGCGACGCGATCGTATACGCGCATCGCGCGCGGCCCGTCGTCGTTTCCGGACGATGCACTCGCGTCGTCACGGGCAACCTTCGATCAGGATAACGTCTCCCCGTCTCTCGCGCGCGCGTCTAAACGCGTCACACTCGTGTGTCCGTTGCTGCGTTGACTGGTGCCTCCCGGGTGCGCCGAGCCGCGCGCGATACGACGCGCACACCAGCCGGCACGAAACGCGACTGACTTTGCGTTCGACTGACGTAGAAACAAGAAGGAGAGCGAGAGAGAGATAGAGAAAGAGAGAGAGACGGAGGGAAAGGAGATAAAGACAGAGCGAGTCAGACAGAGGCGGGAATCGCGCGCGAGCCGATTTGCGACGCACGTACGCACGCACTCATGCACGCACGCACGCACGCGTGCACGCACCACGTTCGCACGCATGCACGCGACAGTGCGCGCTGCTTGGGCGACGATGAATGGAGCCCGAGCATACCCGGAGCGTGTACTTGTACTAAGAGCCGCGTGCTAACTTCGGCCGCCTCCGTCGGTGGCGGCAACGCGCGAGACATCGACGACAACCGAGAGCGCGCAAGGTGGTGGCGGCTAAAACCGGGCCCGGGGGGGTAGGTAGGACGGACGCGAAACTACCCGCGCCCTACCGACCCCGAGCTACAGCGCAAGAGCGACGGGGGCGTCCGGCCGACCCACCGCCGCGCCGCTCCGCCAGCGGAAACGTACGAACGCCGACGTTCGAGTCCGGGTTCAAATTTGTTCTCGGGCGTGAGGGATTCCGAACCATGACACCGGGGACCACCACCCGGAAGGCGGGTTGTGAACTTCCGCCGCGAAAACCTCTCTCTTTCTCTCTCTCTCTTTCTCTCCCTCTCTCTCTCGCGTATCCGACGTATCAGACGTACCGAGAGCTAACGGTCTCTCGGGCTTTCAAAGCCGACTTTGTGGAAATGTAAAATTTCATAACGCGCTAATTCTCGTAGATATTTTTTGACAGCTGCGTCAGACGTTAAACGACAACGCTTAACAGACCGATATTTCTTCTCTTCGAGAAAAGGAAAATAGTAGTTTTCCTTTAAAAGACGAAATACTCGTAATCTTCAGCAGATAAAGGCCAAAGCAGCATTACGGTACTTCGCTCTTGCGGCACGTAGAAAGAAATCGTCATGAGAGACGCCACGATTATGGTCTTAGCTCGATATATTATTCGGTAAGTTTTCTTCGGATTTTCTCGGACGCGGCAATTCACCCGAAAGGATTCGCGGAATACTAAACTTGCTTTCAGCCTCTGAGTCCCAGGCATCGAAACTTTTTGTGTCCAAGTAGATTCAAGCTTGATAATACAATTTGACTCGCAACCATTTGACAAACTCGTTATGTTGTATGAACGAATCGTATTTCAACATTTTTGCAAGTTTTTCATATGTGAGAAACTTTTTATTTGTAGCATTTAACATATATTCTAATATTTTACACACAGAAGAAAAATTTATTTCCATTTCTAAATATTGCGCTCAAGAAATGTAAATTTACAATCTATTATTAATGATTAATAACGCAATAACGGTGACACTTTAACTAAAGCTTGACAATTTTTATATAATAATGATAGAAATGATATTTGTATCAAGATTTAATATTAAACGAATATATGTTGCTATTTTTGCATCGAAGGCTGGCTTCTATTAAGCTGGCGCATTCAATAAATTTGACAGCTTACAGTTTTTACGGCCACTTCTGCGGCATCCCGATAAGTCACTCCATTCGACGGGCTCAATTGTCGCGCGGCCGAGATGCGGAACGAGCTTCGGCATAGTCAGGCGTTTTTGGAACTCAATTCTGACGTAATGGATGTATGTATGTACGAAGTTTGCGGCGCGAGCACATCGTCAGCTGCGCTAACTTTCCGATAATTGCGCAACCCGTTCTTCCGGGCGAGGTAAGAAGAGACAAGAAAGAAAAACAGCGGCAGTCTCTAGCGATCCAATGCATAATACAGCTCGTTATCCAACATCGCGGCGAGCTCGTTAGAGTTTCAAAAGCGGCGTCGGCCCGGATTGCAAAATATGATAACGGAGGCGCTCCGCGATCCAGGCCCAACGACGTCGCTTTACGGTGCAAGGCTTTTACGATTGCTGTCCACCGATAAGCCTCATGTAGTTCTCGAGGTCGGTGATAGCGCGATACCTCCGACAACATATCACTAAACAGTGGCTCTTTTTGCCTCAATCACCGCACGAAGATCGACGATTGTAGCTTATTAAAAAAAAAGAGAGAGAGAGAGAAAAACTTTTCGATGCACTCTCGGTATTTGGCGATCCTCGCCGAGGAATCATGGATAGTAATATCTTTTGTTGAATAAAATCTTCTTATATACGCGCTTATTCAGAGGCTGCTTTTACGAAATGGGCACGCGTAAATCATAAACTTTGCTGCGAAAGCTTAGGCAGTTTTGGGATATGTTAGGGCGGAACTGGGAAGTTTCCTTTGATATCGCGTAATCATGTCGGACAAATAGATCCTTAATCCTTAAATTACGAGGCGTATTTCGGTGAGTATCCCACGGAAAGTGCGGCTCGTAATATTTCATCCTTTCGTGAGTCCGAAGGAAACGACAAAAACATGTCGGCATGAAATAGAAATGTCAACTGCGTTTAAAAGATGAATGGATACTCCTTACTCGGCAATCAAAATGCTAATAACGAAGCGAAATATTTAAATATCGGAATACCGATATTCTAAAATAAAGAAAAATTTAACGTATTCAATTTCATTTAACTTTAATTAATATTTAACAAATTAATTTCAAACCGCTTTTGTTCGAGACTTTGAATTATAGTTATATAAAAACAAGTACTACCGAACAAAAACAAGTATTTCGGTGTTAGATAAGTTAAGCGACGTAACATTTCATAGCATAAAAGAATAAAATTCTGCTTTCAAATAAAAATCGTATTAACAGGCAATCAAAAATGTTCGGTGAGTAAAACAGTAATAATAATAGTATTGATACGAGAAAGCGATTGTAATGTACACATCATGTGTTGGTCTCGTTATCTACTCACTACTCGTTATCTACTCACTGATTTAATAAAAGTAAAAAATGAAATCTAGTCTTGTATTAAAAGAAATTTTTCAAATTGGCTAGCCTCACTAAATCTTCAAGTCCTAAAACCATATTATATGTTCTTTTGAATTTTATATACTTTACATATATCAATGTTGAACGTAGTGGCACGTGCCTTTGATGCCTGTCATGTTTCTCACAAAGATGTTTCTCGCGATCCAATTTTTTCGTAAATGTGCTGACAAAAATTCGCTGTCTGCCGTATCGGGCAGCACAAGTGTGACTTATCGGTACTTTTCATATTTACATGTTCGAGCTAAATCCAAACGTGCACCTGTATCGATGAATATTACCGGACTATTGAGTGTTCGTTGTAACTGTCAGTGCCAATCGATATAGCTATAATAAAATTAAAAGAAATTATTTAAATAAAAATATATATGGTTACAAAATAAAAAATTTCAAAAGATAATCGAAATATAGTATGTACAAAAAAATTAAGTATTTAAATCGAATTATGATGAATAGCTTTATATCTTTCAGATTAATTCCTAAACGATAAATAACTCTAATCATTATTTTCGCACAAAACGATAAAATAATATAATTAATTAATACTCCAAAATAAAGATCGGTGCTGAGAATTTTAATTATCCATCTCTTTTGAAGTAAAAACAGTATTTTCATCATGTAGTATAATAAAGGTGCGTCGCGAGAGGTTCAAGAAGTTCAAAGAAATGGAAAAAATTTCTTTTTCTGCCTAATTCAGTGGAAAATCGCCCGCGAGGGTCTCGTTTGAAAGGTTTCAAGTACTCACAGAGGAAATACGTTTTTCTTTCGATTATTAAAATAACAGGAGCCCCAAAATTGATTTCGGAATACACGGGAATTCACTTGCGATGAATTTAATCCATCATGTCGATCCTGAGGCCTGTCAAATTGCGCAGCATTGTAACGTCAGTGCAACAAAGTATCTTCAGTACCTCGTAACGTTATTGTTCGTTACAACGAATAGGCGCATATTACACGACGAGCTAATTAACGCCACGAGTTGAATTGCGTAAGAATACAAATTACGTCTCTCACGTGACCGCAACTAATTCACTACTATATCTCATATTTGCCCACACAAGAAAAACGTACCTCACCTATTATTTATCTCGTTTGCATCACATTATACGAAATAAATTGCAAATACATTTGCATATTAAATAGTAGTATCGAAAATAAATTCTAGATACCCATCGAGATAAAAGTACCTTGCATTCTTAAATTTTAATCATATATACGAACGCATATGATGCATACAGACTAATTGTTAAAAATTATCTATTTTAATATCTTGAAGACTTCAATTTGAGAAAAGAAAGAATAAAGAGGATCAGCATTCTCATGTTATTGTAAAAATTATGTATAGATACAATCTGTGATGATAAATTCGATATTACGCATCTTCGAATGTGTCGCCACACGCATAGTGCGCAGCGATTTCAAAGTCCTGTCACGTAATCCCTGCTTAATATGTTTCTACAGTATTGCATCATTAATCGAATTTTATTGATCCGTATTTCGTACCCGATCCGGCTCCGTATCGAGCAGTCGCGGACTTTATTTTAACGACCGAAGCGCACATGCTTGGATATAATTAATCTCATAACTCAGAACACACAACAACTGATTTTTAAGTGGCAACTTATATATATATATATATATATATATATTCGTCGAATAAAAATACTTCAATTTTTTCAAATAAATTATCTAATTATCGTTTAATTATGCACCGCAAAATATATATATTTTTTTAAAGATTAACGTGACAATTGCGACGTGCAGTAACAGAGATGCCTTTATAATGATGCGGTATTTAATATTCGTATCTGTTGTTTAAGTTATGGAAATACGATTAAGTCGACTCTCGTGATTCATGATAAAACATTATTTATGCATTCAGATCCGTGCGTCCGCGGCCTGTTTTGTTAGCCGCGGTTTCATTCCGCGGAGAAACTACAATGTACTAGCGTTTGTCCGGTAATAATCCCGGAGCCGAGTTACGACACCGATGCGGAGACGGAATAATTTGTCATATGATGTCAGGCGTGCACGCGTACGCACTAAGCGCGGTTATAACATCTGGCAAGTGTTAAGGTGCGTTTAAACTTGCGCGATCGGCAAATGCAGAGTGCGCAACGGTCTAAATGCGCGCTCTAATACGAAGCGATTCCAAGTTTTATGTCGACATTATTATTCATTATCTAATTTACATAGGATACTTTATACAGTATACGTGAGTCAGATGTACTATGCCATATAAATCAAAGTGTTTGCAATTAGACACGTGGAATCGGATAAAAAATGTGCGAGAACAGCTGTAGCGCAATCTAATAATTTACGACTATCTTTCTAATCCTTTCCCTTTCTCCCATACTTGATCTATATTACACAGATATTTTTTTCGCCTTTTTCATGCTTCTCGAGATATTCGATATTCGAGATACGTAAAAAATCTTAAGGGTCGACCCCTTAGAATTTGGCTTTATTCTAAATTATCTGACGTTTTTCCGAAGGAGTGAAGTAATGCGATTTCGATGTTTGAGGAAATTTCTTCGAAAAGGCCGCTCTTTTCATAAGCAAGCGGATACGTGACTTTATCTTTAAATGTAACAAAGTAACATTGCCGCAAACGCTGTTTAAGCGTGTTTTCCGAAAGTGGATTTCTCAACAAAGTTTAATCCGCTAATGTAATGCAATTTTCTTTAACCAAATTTCTTGGATAAATTCTATCGACGCTTGCAACTCGTGAAATCTCTACACGCGAATTCAATCATTTTACCGAAAACAGTCATTTTCGAGCTCTAGGAGAGATCTAGTGTGTTAATTTACGTTGGTTCTCCATTATCGTTCGTGTTACATCGAATGCACGACATTAACGCACCTTAGACGCATAAATTCTCGACAAGCAGACGTGAATAATCGATACTACTGATTTGCTGGGGAATTCAATGTGTCGTGATGGATTAAATGTCGCGCGAACATATTAATCCGCTTGCGCTATGCGTTGACGATAATGATCGCATATGCTCGCTACCACTTGCACCGGTCGAAATGATAATAATAAAAATGATAATTTCAATGATTTATCCCGTTATCGAATAAAACATCATTCCGAGCTAATATTTGCATCATGCGATTAATCATTCGATAGTGGCAAGAGACATTTCTTTTTTTTTCCTTTTCGTCAAGCTCACTGACTGATCGCAATGTTTGACGACGCACTTTTTGCCCGGAGATAATAATTACGTATCACACTTCTGGAATATTGGCTTGATCGATAAGTTCCGATTCAGCCCATAGCAACACTTAACTTTAATACTATTATCGAAACAAAACTGTTAGTTCAATTATAATTCAATTTTCTTTATATAATTCTAAACTTTTCTGATTTAATTTCTATCGTGTGCTTAAACTTCTTTCGCACAAAGCACTTTGGAAGCACGGCTGTTTTAACGAGACCGGCGACAGCTTTGAATTTGCAACGAAGACGCCGGTGACCTTGCGCGAAGAACTGTGAGAAAAGTTGATCGGACTTTTAAATAGACACTGGCAACTAAAAGCCCGAACTAACATTAATTGAGCCAATTATCAAGGCGTATTCTTTCGAGTAGTCGTATTTTCGCCGTTATTGTACTTAAGAATTAAGTAAAATCGAGAAAAGTGATAGCTTATACTTGCGTTATTAGCGTCTCTCTAGTATTAAGCGTCTCTCGAATGCGGCCCCACCCACAAGATTCCATAATTCTAATTCTATTCTCCGTTATAGATTTGAGCCGAAATTGCGAGCCTGCGAATATTACATAACGGCTTTAACTACAAGTTTCTACAAGTTTCATAAATTATAGCGGCATTAAGCAGAAATAATTGCACCGACCTCTCATTGGAGCGTCACGTATCGTTCGCTATTCTCTCAGACATTGCACTCCCACATACCGCTGCTGGGTTTTATGTGGATTAAGGGAGAACCAAGATCCCGTGAAACACACTAAAGGCGGTGACTCCGCTCTGCATTCATCAACAAATAAATTCCCAAATTCTTTCTAATTATTACAGAAAATAAAAGCAGTTATTTTTGTGAGTTTAAAATTGTTTTAAATTTGAATTAAATTTTCAATATTATTATTAAATCATAAACTAAATTTTTAAAAAATTGTGTTCAACGATATCAATCTCTCTGTCTTGACAAAGTTTTTATTCAATCAATTTGTTCTCATATCAATTATACGTGTATTTGATTCAGAAATAAAATCTAGTAATAGGAAAGAACAATGTGCCGACTCGTGAGTTTTGATCGACAAAGAATATAGTTAACTTGTTCATTTTCTTTTTTAACAAGCGGAAGATTTGCGCGATAGAGCAGAGTATTCGTCTGTAATTAAACGGTTTCCATCGAATTTAAATGAAAGCCCTAAAACACTGCGCGTTTGTTAGCTGATGCAACGGTGCGGATCAAACTTTATCCTTCATATCCGATCAGTCGCGAATTAAAGAGGAAACTCTGACGAGAGCTCGGAATGCGAGAGTTCGGAATTAATATTTGTCAGTGCGATTATGAGGAGCATTTAGTACATATAAAATTAAACAGTTATTTAACTGCTGTCGCGAGAAGATATTTTAGGATCGTGAAGACGTGCTTTCGAGAGACTAAAATTGACGCACATGACGACATGTATTCCGAACGATTTGAAATAATCCGCTTTTCCTGGCGACGCGCTAGTTCTGTCGCTTTGGAGCTCCCTAAATACCGAGTATAACGATCTCCGAACTAAACTGACAACCGACTCGACGAACTCCGCGTATGCGTCCGCATTTTACTCGCGCCTATTTCAAGGAAATATTTAACCCTGAAATAAAATTAGGGACGAAAATCCGCATCGGCCAAACTTTACACAACCGCTGCCAACTGCAACACTACAGTAGAGTGCCTCCTGAATCCTGTAAACAGATAATAAAACCTATGACGAAAGTCGCCGGAAGATGTACGATATACCGGCAAAACATCAGCTTTATTCTTATTGAACCTAACATCACTGCATTTCACCATTTGTGTCAGCAGCATGTCTAACTCCTTGTTCAGAAGCCCGAGAATATTACAATATCGACATGTCGCGCTTTAAAGCTGTCAAGAAATCTCGGGAATACGTATGTAACACGAAGTAAGTGCACATTTTATGACAATCGCGAAGTACAATGAAACATATTTTCGATGACATGTCGTATATTTCTTTCGCAACGATAGTCATAAAAATCGTGCTAAACAAATGTTCTGGTTTGAAAAAATATTTCAGAAAATTTTTAGCAAAATGATAACAAACACTTTATTTTTCTTTTATAAAAATGAGAGATTTTTTTTCAGTTTACTAATCTATTGATATTCCAAAATGTAAAAGATAACTAAATACTTTTAAATTAATGAAACAGATTTTGTTGCTTTTAAATTAAGAAAGATATTCCGAAAGATATAAAGTTCTTATAATATTTTCATTTTTCAAATATTCAACCAATAATAAATTATCATCATTAATAAGTCGAAGAATGTTATTTATTATAATATCGAAAATAAATGTTAAATCTTATGCTCTCTTTTCTAAAGTTTCTTACGTAAGAACGAAACTTTTTACCATTCAATGTCTTTATAAATACCTGAAAGATGAATGAGAAATCACGGGATTTTTATAACTTCCCCAAATCGCTTCGATGGAAAAGTTTTGCCGACAGATTCGCAGGGAACTTTGTTAGTTTACATATGGAGAAAAATCAGTTTTACTTTTCGTATAATTTCTAACTATTTCTCTTGGTTTCTATCAAAACTTCATAATTTAATTGGAATAACAAATAAATTATTGATCAGAAAAAAATTTTCGGTAATCATCACCATTTCTTTTTCTCTTTAATTTAGGTATTAGTTTAGGTTATTAGCAGAGAGTACAAACTTTATTTTCTTGTTTAAATTATATTAATTACTTAATTCTATAAATTATAAAAACTGTTAATGTGAATTTCAACAATATTTATAATAAAATGCAGCTTAGGAATCTTTTTTATTATATCGTGATTTTCATTTAGAATTATTTTTAAAAGCATTTTAATTTTCAATGTATATTACAAATTAAGTTTTTTTTTTAATTTAGTATTCGTCTAGCAATATTGCAACTACACCCAAAAAAAATATTTTACATCCAAATTGATTTTTCCTATAATCTCATATTCTAAGCTCGCTGTTTTACAGCAAACATATTCCTCTTTCAATAAAGTAAAAAATACTTTTTTCTATCTTAAATACTCTTGTTTANAGTATTTTTCTCTTGATTTCAGAGGAATCCTCTTGAGGTCAAAATAAGAGTAGAATCCTTTAAGATTTAAAGGATTCTACATAAATCAAAATTTTTTTTTGGTGTAACACTTGAGGATATCAAGATAAATTTGAGAAAAGGTTTCTGCATGAGAAAATGGACATTTCTGCGAAGAGTTTTATACTTCTTTGACGGCGTTTTGATAAATAAAGCATGTGAACATCACGTATATCTATAATGGATACTCGACGACATTTGCGTGATTTTCTCCAATTGAGAAAATCAAATCTTTAAATAATATATAAGATTGGTATCTCGAAAGGCGAATTTTTACAAAATTAATATGGCATTTGATTGTCCATCCTTTTGTCTATAAGTAATCATTTTTTGAAACGATTACCTTCAGTTACGGAACAAATGTGGACAGATTAAATAATTAAATGTCATCAATTTTGTAAAAATTCGCATTTCGGAATGCCAATTTCACAGATTTGAGAAAATTATAATTAATAATATTTTATGTATGTATGTACATACATATATGAAAAAGATAGATAATTAGGTCAGTAATTAAATATTCGTGAACAGAATTATAATATTAAATTGAAAAAATATAATTTTGTAAGAAAAATATTAGTTGTTTCTCTGAAAAAAATTAAAGCATTTTTCATTATCTGTAAGAAAATAATTTATAAGGGGAATTTTTAAATTCCTTTTTAATCTTAGTTATGCAAGAGAGAAGAAAACTTAATTGAGCTGCATTTATTTAATCGATGTTATTCAAACTGATCGCGAAACATGTTGACTTCACAGTTGGATTAATGCAAAAGGTAGCAGATGGTGAAACGACAGTATAACCTTTTGGCATCCCACTGAACCATGCGCTCGAGGGCAGACTATTTGGAAGATCGCCAACGACGCGTTTATTGCCGTAAATTATCGTAAAAACGTGCGTACATCGAGATATCGCGCCAGCTAGACGTCATAGCATCTAGGTTCAATGATCCGTCAAAATAACACTTGTCTCGTTATTTTAAGTAACAGTACAAGCGACAAAATATTGTAAAGTGTGTTGCAGAGACAGTAAGAGACTATCCTCGTGAAACATCATGACACATTTATAATTATTTCACTGCGTATCGCAGTAAAAGCGACTGGTAAGAACAGCGAAATGACATGATGATGAAAGTAACGACCGATTATAATATTAGTAAATTGAGTTTAATGTATTTGGAGCGCAAAATGGACAATATCGATATGGCGATGCATTATTTGTGAAATGTGTTTTATCAAATTATTCATGCTATCCGATTGTTGTTAATGCATTATGGAGTAATGATGAAAATATGAGAGAACGCGGAATAACGTTTTTCAAAAATGCAGTCTTTCACAGAGCGTACAGCGACAAATAATGCAATAAAAATGAATGCAAAAACGGATCAAAAGTATAATTATTGATAACCTCCATTGTGCAATTTGATAAAAAGTCAAGACACTCAGGATGAGCTTTTATCGCATAAAACGTGAGGTAAACAGCAGACGCGTATCGTCCGTCGGTGAGACGCTTGAGTAATATGGAAAGAAATTCCTTCGATGTCAAGAGAGAAAATATGAAACGCGATCGTTGGCTTCACGCTGAGCGAGATAAATAGACGGCTGGACCGAAATGAAAGAAAAAGAACATGCAAGAGAACGAGAGACGAAGAAACAGAGATATAGAAGGAAGTATTCCAAAATTTTTTCAATTCAATTTGCAAAAACAATTTCGTAGTTCGTATATTTTCTTTAATTACTAGTAAACGCGCACGCGCTGCTTTTTTTGAAAACATTATCGTCAAATATGTCGCGAGATGTACCTTAAATTCATTGTAATATTCCATTAATTAGGAAACTTAAACGAAATAAAAATATAAAAGTATGATGCTCAATATATTAATAAAGAGTGAAAAGATTGTTCGATAATGGTTCACTAATCATTAGCCGATTTCATCCGTGAAATTCACGAACGTGAACATAGCGAATCGTATGAAGAGTATCGGAAATTATTTATCAGTAACATCCTTAGTAGTAAAATGTACTTGGAGAGAATCACGCAGGCACAAAAAACCGGTTCCCAAAGCACAAATTGCACGGCGCGCCGCAGCGATTTCGTTCGTGACATTTTGTCATCACTTATCACACACTTAGTCGCGCGTCACTGACACTGCGGAGATAACCAAATCCGTTTTAGCGCCAAACCGCGCATAAAAGCCTGAGGATAAAACGTATTTACGTACGATTAGTACGACAATATTGTGCCACAATCATCGCACGGGTTGCACTTGAGTAACCGAGAATATCAGTTAAATATCGCCCGATAAGAAAACATTTTCAAAGAAGTATTAACGATATCGTCGCTTTTCCTGATTCTATATTTCGCAAAAAATTTATGTATCAAATGCTTCAATAAAATCTTTCTCAATAATACGATCGTCTTCTCGATAGTAATTATATATCGCAACTATTAAAACGATGTAAATTTATTGCTATTATATATGTATATTTGCTAATATGTATGTTCGCTGAATTTATGACAGCAGTATGTACAGCGTGCCTTAAAGCGAGCACGTGAAAGATAAAGAGACTGCCCGATTTGCATACAGAAAGCGTAGGCAAGCGAAAAATTCTGCGATGGACTTTATCTCATCCCCGTTGATCCTCTTTTTGGCGACTTCTCGTTTGTTTCTAAGACGCAGGGATTACCCGCCCTCGATTCTTTTATATTTAGTAAGTCTATACGAGATTTTCTTCGACAATGATGATTTTGTAGCCCATTTGGCAATCTTCCAGTCTCGTTATCCGCGATTTCAGTCTAAACGGCATAAAATTCAGAGAAATAAACATGTATCCTTGAATTTTTCTTCCATCTTAGAGACCATTTCTTTCTTGATATTAAGATGTATCCAACTTGCACGATTCTCGTAAAATCTCATACGACGATCGTACGACATACATACAGACATATAAATTCTGTCGCGGAAATTCCGCTCTATGAACAGTTCGTTGCCCGAGTCAAATTTAAACTTTCTGTCGTTTCTCTCGAAAGTACTTAACTCCCGCGAGAACTTACTTCGCTTGAAGAGCTTCGGCTTCGAGAAATTCTGGAGATGAGCTTATCGTGTCTTCGCTAAAGTGCCGCTTTCTCGAAACGCACGTTTAAGCGCACTCGTGCGCTGCACGGGTCTTGGAGTCACGTTTCACAGAGGAAATCTTCCGGCGTGCTCCTCATACCGGGTATCGTTTTCGCGACCTTCTGCCTGCTGGATTCGCGATATTTTTGCGCCTTTCTGACGACTCTCGCGTTCGAAGTCGTAATTCGAATCGGTCGCTTCGGGTATCCTGCGATGCTCGTGGTCGTCGAAGGAGGACAGTCCTCTTCTGCGTGCAAGTGACGATCGATACAGGAAACGGAAGTCTTGCCAGCTCTCCAACGTTTTTCGCCCGCAAACTTCTCGGTTAGACACATGGGATTCGCGATATCTCGTCGATAGCCTTCATTATCTCTATTCAATAATGATGACATCTCATGACATTTCTTCGCGTCGAACGAAGGGATCTGAAAGTTCAACTTTGGTGCCGTCTCAACAGCGTACCTTGGAATCGCAAAATCCACGTCTGCAGTTCTCGGCGATTCCGATATTGCGTCGGTGAGAACGATAGGAACGATAGTGATTTTCTTTTTGGTTCTCGGTAAACGAAGATATCGCGTTCTTTCGAATTTCGTCGGATCCTCCTCATCCCTCCTTAATTCGGGAAATCTCGACAGATTTTTCGCAGCTGGTCGAGAGTCAACTTTCTGAACACAAAAGTCGCGCTTGCTCGCCGCGTTCACAGGCGCGTCTTGTTTATTCACGTCGACAGAATATATCTTCGCGAGAGACTCGATCTTCATTGCCTCTCTCGAAAGATCGGTGCGCACTTGTTGCACAAAAATTTTAGACACCTTAGCGGCAAATAAGATGTTACTCGATGACGTCTTTGTCGGCAAAGCGGTCGTCAAACGTGAATGCTGAATAGGACTAACCGCTCTGTTGGTGTAACGCTTCTCGATGGTGCGAAACTCCGTATTCACGCTGACGACACGAAACTGAGGGGCGCAAGCTGACGCAGATACTGCCCGGAGTATTCTGCAATCGGGATCCATATCAGGCTCGATCGAGTTTAATGTGAAAGATGAGGGGATTCGATCGTCTTTGGCGACGCGCTCGGTTTCGCGCGGGATGCTCTCGTGGTAATTGCCACCGCATTCCGTTTCAGCGACCATCGAATTCTGATTGCCCGAGGGAATCTCGGAATGTTTGTTCGACCGTTTATTCTCTGTTCTTTCGTCCACAGTGGACCAATTGTTATCGGTCACTTCCATTATAGACATCGAAGACTTCCATCTTCGAATCTCAAAAGAATTGTCGCTAGATGTCCGCGAATTTTCCACAATCTGGTTAAGATACCGATGCGAATTGTACTCCGTTCTGTTAAAAATATTTGAAGGATTTGTATTGAACCAACCGTCCCATGCAGAAGTGGCTTTCTCTATTACGGCTTTAGACTTGCGATAGAGCTGAAAATTGCTATTAGAAACGCATCCTTTACGAGAGCGATCAACCAGAATATTTTCTTCCTGGAGCATACAGCTACTGGTCGTCGGGAAGTAAGATATGCTATTTCGGAGCCGACTGGAAGACCGAGGATCATCGTGGTTCTCGAGTGTGCGAGAACGATCGCGTGTGACGGAACTTAACGCCTCCTGCCGACGGTTCGAGCCGTTCTCGTTTAACCAACTGGTACGAGAGCCTCTTGGAGTTTGTTTACCGACCACGGAGAAAGTCGAAGACGGCGGGATCTTATCGACGAGAACGGATCGATTCTCGATGCCGGAGCTGATTGTGGCTGGCCGCAGATACGTCTGGCCGCGATCAGGAAAATAATCCGACACGCTCGGCGACGGGGCGAATTGGACAAACGCGTCCGGCCGATTCACATGACAGAAGATGTCAAGGTAACCTGTATCGAAACCTGTACCGCTGAGACCCAATGCCCGAGCTTTCCCGATGATCTCGCTGTATTGGCACTGAAGTGGACCCAATTCGTGGTCTATTTTCAGCAATGTCTCCACGTCGGTAGACACTTTCTTCGATTTGCCGGAGTCATGCGGTAAAGCGAGAGGATCGGACAAATGTGATGGCAAGTAGACCGACTTGATGGAAGAGTATGGATTTCTAGCGACGTCAACGAGGTCGTCGTTGTTTGTCACATTGATAGCATCCTCGTCATTGACGAATGTCGGAATTGCGTCTCGCCGTGGATCCCAATTCATTGCGCGCCGGTTATTTTTCATGTCGTGAAGTGTCACTTCCGTCACGTGCTCCTCTGACCTCCCATCATTAATCACCGTCGTATCCTACAGAGAAGGAAGATCATGGGAAGGATCGATTTATCCCTCTCCTTCGCAACTCTTTATTTCTTATTTATTCTAATAAAGTTAATCTAGTTCCTTCCCTACGCGAATCATAAAATATTTCCAAACAATAAAAATAAAAGATTATACAAGTGGTTTAGATAAATCTTTATATACGACTACTCATAAATAATTTTCCGTAAAATTTATTGCGAAGAAGATAAAGCTACTTGATTCGAAAATAAACGCCCATAAACGTACGCTAAGGCTCGGCAGCATCGTTCCCGACGCGAGTCGTCGCTTCTCATATCGTCGACCACGAAAATTGGTCGTCGCGCCAGTCGTTAATGAGACCGTCGAAGGATAAGGAGAGATAAACGGCGCCATCCTCTTGATAATCATAGACATTTTCCTTTTACGTGCGGATAATGACGCGACATCGGCACTTGTAAAGTCCGCGGAAACGCTCTTGCTCTTCAAACTCGGCAGGGATTTCGACTTCTCAGATATCATAATAAGACCATCACGAACATATGTGATTTTCTGGGTTAACCTGCTTTCCATGAGTTCGTGCGGCAGATCGGAAATAACTTCACTCTTTATCGCAGATACGTCTCCGTCGAATGCGGCGTATTTGCTTAAGGAAGCGCTTTTCTCCTTGAAGTAAACGTAAAACGATTCTTTCGCTTGGGCTTTGTGAATTCCGGTGCCGCTCCGCTTCGAAAGGATCATGCCTTCGCTAGACGTTTCATAATCCCCTTCTGTATAAAACGGGACAATTTGAACACCGCAAAAGTATTGAAAATATCGCTTTAATGTAAAAATACTTCAATTTTAAATAAATAAAATTGAGAACGCTATCGAACAAATTGTGTTAAAAATGATAATGAATAAATCGTTTGAAAGAGTAAAATATTTCATGAAAATCCTGTGGAGTTATAAAAAAATGTAATAGAAGTTATAATAAAATGCAATAAAAGCAAGAAAAACCTATTTCTTTTTCCTAACTTTAATTAGAATTCAACGGAGCAATGATACAATCATCTCTTTGAAGAACTCGAGATAATTAACCTAATTCTAATTTCTTAATTATTTTATATTAACTTCCTCAAAAATATCGAAGAAAATATCAAGTATTTATAGATATACTGCTGCGTTAATTATTTAATTTCAAAATTTGGCACGTGGCTCTCGTAGATTCAATTTTAACAATTCTAAGATTAATGGCTCTCCCAAACCAACCGTCCGTGTCGGATGCGCAAGTGGTCGGGACGAAACTCGATACCGGCTGGACCGATCTTTCCGGTTCGTTCAGCTCGTCTGGCATCGTGTCGGCGGGGAAAGGCGACGCGGACGGGACGGCGGAGGCAGCATGTCCCTGGCAATCTGTGCAACTGGCCTTCGTGTCACACGACATTGTCACAGAACGGGAGGTTAGCTGAAAGCCGTCCCGGTGGACTTCGCCGTTTCGCAGACGTGCAATCGTCACTAACAGACAACGCGACGACACGGTGCACTTCGGTGTTCACGCGAAGCATAATTTCGCGAAACTGGGAGAGACGTGTCGGCCGAAGTTGCCGAAGGAAGCTGAATGAGCAGACGTTGGCCCGTGACAAGCGAGATGACATCGTTACAGTCGAGATGCGAAACGAACACTTGCAATTAGTGTCCTGGGCGTATCTCTCGAAAATCCTGTACCACTGCATATTTTAATTCTATTGAAATCATTTATGTAAAATCATTTATGCAACTTTCGTGTAACGTCAACATGATGTATATTTGTCGTTTGCATACATTTGCATGCATTCACGATTTCGATCTCACGTTTATTCACATTTGCGATATATTTTTTTATTTTCGTCACTACTATATATATATATACATATATTTCGCGATTTTACATCACGAGTATAGAGATAGCTTTTGCTATATCTATAACGCGAAGATGCGCCTTCGCCGCGTTCTTTTTTTCGCGAATATCGCACATGTTGGTTTCAGTACGTATACATCGTGACTTTCACATACATAGATATATATGTATATCTATGACAATATAAATCCAGTGGATTTCAAATGGCTGGTTTTTTTGCAACCCGTTGCGAACCGGTGCAACCAATAGTTTCTGAATTGTCCTGAAATAACGAGATCAAACTGCAACAGTACAAAAACCGCGCGAGCGCTGCACTCGATACCGCGATTACACGTAACAAAATACGATAGATATTCTAGCGATGAAGTTCGAAAATAGTTACAACAAACTCGCGATCAAACTGAAGAATATGGCCTTCCAGATATGACAAAATCACTCAGCGAATCGGAAACGATTGTGCAACAACATTTATCACTTCATCACAAAGTAAAAAATGATACTACTTATATTCTAACTGCAAGATATATCACAAGATAGTACTCACATAAAAATGATACTACTTCACATTAAATTCTTCGAGAGCTAAGTCGCTAAATGTATTTTATACGTATTATTTTGAGCCATGAAAATTGAATTCAGGAATTCAGGATGTAAATGATTTTATTGTGAGGAAAAAAATCAATGGAATCGTTAAATTTTTTTCCTGGATATAAGTTACGCATGACGTAAGAGAAAAGAAAGAAAGAAAAGGACCAGCAAAAAGGAAAGAGAATACGTTACAACCACGGGAAACTCAATATATAAGATAAAAGGGAAAGAGAATACGTTAAGTAACTCTAGTGATTACATTCACGAAATATGGGCGAGCAAGTTTTGGTTTGATACGCTGATACTCGGCGAAAGTATAAGATCATCGTTTCGACACTTCGCTATAACGCTACATAAGTAGCGTTTCTCATAAAGCATCTGAATTTTCGTAAAAGGCACAATATTCTAATCGGTTCATATATAGCAGAATAAACTCATATTACGTAACGCGTATGCTAATTCGAAACATTTCTAGCTGACTGTAATTTACATAATAATCGAGAATCACCGAAACAGCAATTCTCGAGTTGTTTAAGTAATTAGTAAATTAAATATCTGTAGATAGGAGAGGCTATTATTACATAATTTATATTGTAGTTCAACTGGAAATTTCTATAATGCGCATTTAAGGTATTTAAAATTAATTTCGAGTTATGTTCGTGGTATCTTCCATAGCTTCGCGCGGTATCTTTCACAGCCTCGAATATTTTTGGCTTTATTCGTAAAAACAAGTCCTACAACTCCTGCGTTTCATAACTTTTATATCTGCCTTTCTACATTTGTCCTATAGCAGATTTAGCGATCCTCCGAAATTACGACACTCTACTAGACTTGTAAATATTCTATTTCTCGCTGATGATGATGATGCGGATTCACGATACCAAGTTTCTGAAGTTTCAACCATATATTCGCGTCGCATATTTACCGTATACATCACGGCCACATTTTCAACGAATATCTCGTATAAACCAAAAATATTCATTGCACTGAAAAAACGCTGCGCGAGTTTTACACCATATGTTTGATCCTATAATCCGTTTTCTCGCATGATATAGTACATACATGTACCATATTTTGTATTAGCTTTATACCATTGCAGAATATCTTATTTGCAATAAAAGTCAACTCGTTTTTCCAAAGGACTTCTTTGCGAAGCATGGAAATGTTCAACTCTTTTCAAGTTTAGATATAATTTACAGTAGCGCAAAATATCGCGAGTACAAACTTGCAGAAAAAAGTTTAAAAATTATTTAAAAAAACTATCATACAAAAATGTATTATATTTTTATTATAAATTTATACATGTATAAAATCTTTTTAGAATTCCTGTAACACAAAAATTTACTCTCACGTCTTTATTAATTGTATCTTTTCGACCAAACTACCAATTGAACGATAAAACGAACGACGAACCCGTTGCACTCGATTTCACGAAGATTTATTTGCGTAATCCATACCATGAACTTCGAACGTAACATCGTAATCGAAAACGCTTGTACTTGCAATTACGAAATGACTCATTACACTTCTCTGAAGAAAGAGGCATACGCACGAGATAATAAACCGGCTCAGTTGCAAACGTTAGGTAACATCTACCTTCCAATCGTTTTACTTTTGAATACGCGGGAACGGAACCGAAAAATCGAGCTTGCACAGTCGCACAACCTTCGTCAATCCTTTCTGTAAGAGATGGTATTTTTCTGCTTCCCGTTTCCTCGAGGAAACGTTCAATATCTCTTTCTTCGGTGGAATTTCTCTTTATCGTACAGCAACCGTCGCGACAGATTTACGATAATCGCTCGTGCAATTCGTAATGCATTTGTGTTCGGTGCATTTGTAATGTTTAAAAAATTAATTCATATGAAAGGTTTATGTCATATGAATAAATATACATACGCGATGTAAAATATCAATAATATTATAATACCTTTTCCAGTGACAGCTTTTTTAAATAAACCAAAAAAAAAAAGAAAGAAAAAACAGTCAGTTATTTATATACAAAGTTAAAAAAAAAGGTAAAGAGAAATGGATAATAACTCTAAACTATTTTCTTTACTTTATGTATATTATTTACGATTATTATTCTATATTATTCGCGTAATGCTTTATAGAATTTATAGAATATTGCACCCTAGAGAATGATCTGCATCGTTCGATCTTGTATGTGCGCGATCGAGAATACGGTAGAGAATTACGGTTATGGGTCTCCTGTGATATTCAAGAACCATCATTTTACGCGATCGATCGATCGCGGATGGATTATTCGTCCCGCGATTCGACGAAACTGCGTGAATCGAATACTATCGCTCTTGCCAGCATTGTATCGTGTAGTCGTAATGTCGAAACTTGTCCTATCGTGATTGTTAATCAAAATGGCCAGCAACGAGAAATTTTCATATTCATGAGCCTCGACTATTACGTTATACACCTATTGTTAATGCATCCACGATTCCATTCGATCGGCTGATGCTAAAAGGGTGATTCAACCCCTTTCAATCCTATAACATCAACATCGTGTCTGTTATATATTTCCTATGTGTCAATCTTCATGTAAAAAGTTTGTGAGCAATGCATAAATAATTCTTTATTCAATTAAAAACAAGTCGAGATTAATAATCTAATAACTAGTATAAATGTATAACATCTATTATGTATATTAGATATTGTAAACGAGAGAGAGAGAGATAATTGTAAATTATTCGATAACGAGAATGTTTTAAGTATAATATATGAATAGCAAATACGAGGAATGCAACAGAACACAAAAAATTGCATTATGTCATGCATATTTGCATTTTTTAAATATATAGTGCTATCAATATATATATATATATATATATATATATATATATATATGTTAAGATAAATAATAATATCTTTAATGCGTACAAAACGCGATATTCTAAACGCTTTTAATTGTTAGGCATTTAATTAAAACGCGAAGAGAAAAGATTTAAATAACCTATCATAAATATAATTCCAACAATTTCTTATTGATGTTTAAATTTGTAATTATAATACTCAATATACAAACTTCTATGATTTATTCTTAAAATTTACATGAATTATACATCTCATCTTATTAAAGTAATTTGAATGTCTCGTAAATATCTGATTGCATCATCTGACTGCAATATTTCCTTCATCTTATTATTTAAAACAGTCATCCTTCTAAAAAGTAACCGTCGAAAATTCAATTATTGCCAAGAGTCTTAGCCATGTTGCTCAAAGAAACGGAATTTATATTTAATGGGAGAATATTATTTTCTCCGGAACAAATTATTAAAAGCTTTCTGACGAAAAGTATCTCAAGTACCTCGCTCTTTCATACTCTAAGATAACGAGCTTACTTAAGGTAACCGAGATAAAATAGGAGGGCAATAACCCACGTTAAAAGGGCTACCAGCAAAATCGATTGAGCCATCGACGATCGCACGGTGTCATAAACTTCGCCGGGATTCCCGTAGGAAATCAGGGGGTGGTTGGGGAGAGGAGGCAGCACAGGAATAGGACGTCCCTATTTTATCGTCCTCGTATTTTTCCATAGTAACACGTTGCTCTTCCCTTCGTCTCCTACCTTGCGGTTTGCAGCATCCAAAGTAGGCTACGTGGAAATGGATTTCATCGCTACGCGAAAAGGAGGGGATTATACATATATATGAAAGTGCTAAAATTGCGAAATAATATTTCATTGCCGTTACTCGTAGAATCATTATTTCTTTGCAATACGTGAATTTGTCAAACTACAAACAAAATCGCGATTGACGTAGTTTCATAAAAAAAAATAATGAGAAGAATTAATATGCTATTCATATCGCGCGAAATAACAATAAAAAAAATAAAAAAAATAACCTGTTAATGTGGCAGACATCATTAACAGTAGTAGTTAGTTTATTTATAACCGAGTCAAGTGATATATTCGTTCTCAGTAAATTAAATAAAATAAATTCACTCTCGTGAAAAACCAGTATTTTATTTCAATAACTTAGGCAGTCGATCTCTAAGCTGGCATTTTCGCTCCGTCGTCTACACTCAGATTCACAAAAAAATAAAATATCTTCGTCGGACAGGATCTCGAATATCTTAATTGTTTCCTTTTATGGCATTCCACTTGAGCAAAAACGATTCGCAAATGCCAAATATTCCTGTTCGTATTTCGTGCAAACGTGGCGAGGCACGCTTGATGGCCACGTTACGATACAATTTACATCTACGGCACACCCGTCGTACAATTTAAATAAAGCGCATCTTCGCGGAAATTCGCATCATGAATATAAAGCACTTTCTGAAAATCGGCACGATGCATGCGGAGGGATGTGCATCGTTGAAACAATTCTTAAGATGAAAACCCAGACGGTTACGAAACTCCGAGCTGTGAATTATTCCGCGACGTGTAGATTTATGTCGCGCTATGAAACGGAAACGGTTTGTACCGAATTGCAATATGACAAAATACCGTGAATGATTTTTAAAAACAGCGAGCTATTTCACAACATTTTGCAAAATAAAAACACTTCGATCTCTGTCAAGTGAAAATTAGACATTGTAAATTTTTATTTGCTAATGCGAATTACGCGAAATGTGAAAAACAAACAGTGAAAACTGTTAATTTCTCGTTAAAAGGTCAAGGTCACTCAAGTTTTGCCTATGATATTTTCCAACATTGTTGTATTGCAACATGATAAGAAATACTTGTAGGATACAGCACCAATAAATATTTTAAAAAGATTCCAATATCTCCGAGTTCCGGTTGTACGGGAGAATCAAGTAATTTATATTCCATCGAATCCACAAAATAATCAGTATTAAAATGAATAATATCTTGAATTTGTCACGTGTCGGCACAATATTATACATGCCGATATTGACGGCGAAGGTATGCGGTTAAAAAGAACCGATTAGGACCTCGAGAATATGTAAATCAAGTGTTATTTTGTAAAATGTATATGTAAAATGTATATGTAAAATATCAAGTTATAAAATTTTCAAATTCGTCAGAAACTTCACCACTTGAATACTACTTGATTACAAATAAAGCCAAATTAATTACATAAAAGATTCTCTAAACAAGGAAAAAATTAAAAAATAATAAAGAGAATGATCTTCTTTTCTAGAACCTTTTAAATCAAATTTTTTAGAATTTTTAATAAAATATTTTAGATCCAATCTAAAAATGTGGAATATTAAATTACAATAATACCTCACAATTGAAACTATTATCACTCTATAATATAAAAAGATCTATAAAGGAAAAAAGAGATGATTTTCAATGTACCATGTTATGTAATAGGTACGTATCCATTCGTTAAAAAAATTGTATCAAACTCTTTTGCTGTGGATTCGTGGTTACGTTACCACATCAATCGATCCTGACTTTGGACATTTGCCGCGAGCGTTATATCGCGCACCGACTGGTAAAAGTAAGCCCTTTGCAAAAAGAACTAAAACAAGGAAACGGACAGCGTTACACCGATACTTGCATCGCTGTAGACAATTATGCACGTAACAGCCGCGTAATATGCGGAATCGGACCCGTTTCGAGAGCAAGTTTGCCGAGGCTCCGGCCGTTACGTCAGATCGGAGAATCGGATGGACCAACTGGCCGACCGGTCGCAGAAAAAATAATCGGGAGGTGCGCGGATCGCGGAGCAGGGCGTGTTCCTTGTCGTTTCAGTGAAAGTAATCGCATACATCGCGAACCGGGCATTTCGTATAAAAACGCCGACCGACCGGGCTGATGGCACACTCGATCCAAAACTACACACAAGATACAATGAAGTGCTTCGCGGTAAGTTGGAGGAATTATTGCTTATGCATACACGCAGACTGCATAAAGGCGATTATTCACTGTCGTACTTTTATTTCCTCTTTAATATTTTCTATCATTTAATTACTTCAAAATTATTAAAGAGAGCTCGTTTTATTCTTATAAATAAAATTGTGTGCGTAAAAAACATTAAAATTATATTCTCAATATGCATATGCTCTATAATATTAATATTACGCATACGCTATGTAACTATAAAAATTATTTCATTATATTGATTAATTAATGGAAATAATGCATAATAATTAATAATAATTAAATTAAATTAATAAATTTATTAAATTTATTAAAATTAAATTTAACCACAAACTGTTGAAATTGAACTTTCTGTTCAATTCAAACACCGCCTTGGATTTCAAGTGTATAAACAATACTTTTAGAATTGTATTAATATGTTTTGTTTTCTTCCTAAAAATGTGCAGATTGTGCTGTTGGCAACCGCCGTGTTGGCGGCTCAGAAAACTGAGAAAGACCCGAAGAAACAAGACAAGCGGAGCCTTGCCGGTGAACATCTCGGCTATGGTCTGGGCTATGGCGGTGGTCTAGGCGGTATCTCGGGCTACGGTCTTGGCGGTACCTCAGGCTATGGTCTTGGCGGTATCTCAGGCTATGGTCTTGGCGGTACCTCAGGCTATGGTCTTGGCGGTATCTCGAACTATGGTCTGGGCGGTATCTCGGGCTATGGTCTAGGCCTTGGAGGATATTCAACTGGACTTGGCACGAAGATAATCGGATCGGGTCTCTCAGGAATCACCGTTGGCAATAGCCTGGCTAACGCCTACTCTTCCGGACTTGGATACGCAGGTTCTTACGGAGGTTACTACGGTGGTAGCCCTCTCCTCGCCGGTCATACCACCGGACTCGGCTATGGTGGATACGTACTGCCCAACGTAGCACACGGCAAAACTGAGCGCATCACCGGCCTCACCGTGCACCGCGAGGTCCAAGTACCGGTTCCGGTGCCACAGCCAGTTCCCGTCGAAGTGACCAAACACGTGCCCGTCCCGCACCCTGTACCCTTCAAGGTAGATCGTCCCTACCCCGTTCCAGTGGCGCAGCCAGTGCCCGTCCCAGTCACTCGTCACGTGCCCGTAAAGGTCGACCGTCCCTACCCGGTCGCGGTACCGCAACCTGTCGAGGTACGCGTGCCACAGCCGGTGGCGGTTCCGGTAGCGCATCCGGTGCCCGTTCCAGTCTCCGTCACGAAACATGTGCCGGTCTCCGTGCCACACGTTAGCGTCCTGCCATCCGTTGGTGTCGCATCTGGAATCGCCCATCCGGAATACATCGGTCTGGGATCTGGAACTATCTCGGGCACGACTCTGGGTTCTGGACTGGGTTCTGGACTGGGCGCCACTTATAGCACCGGCTATGTGAACGGCGGCCTCATCGCCGGCAGCGGTATTTCTGGCATCGAAAGCGGTGTGGAACACCTTGCTCTCGGCAGCGATGTGGAACATGTTGGACTCGGCGGCGTGGCATCGACTCTAGGAACCACTGGTACATATGTAACGTCCCATGGCGGTCTCAATGGCGGATACTTACATTCGGCACCTACATACTACAATAGGTGGTAAAGCTCTCAAGCCGACAACTCGATTGGACGTGTGTCTTTTTAAGGTGCTTCTCGAGCGTAATTCACAATCGAACGTGCAAAATATCATTTGTGTTATGTACGTTGTCAAATAAATTTATATTTTTCTACCGTATCTCACGGAATCGTTATTTAACTGTATTGTGTTAATTACAGTTATGCGATTATACCATAGCTCTCTTTTACTTTGAAATAATCATTCAAATCCTTACAATTAATATTTTCTAATGTTTTATACCTTTTTATTAAACAATTATGTTTACTAGAGATCTGAACAATTATCTTCCTTGTACTACAATTTCTCTTATTTTTGAATACGTCTTCATCAAAATTGTTTCAATATATAATATAATTATTTTATAGTACTTTCTAAAACAAATTCCGATATTTCTCTAGTCCAATAATTTAAATATGCCATTTGTACATCTTATCGAAAATAAAATAAAAAAAAATTAAAAGAAGAAAGAGTATATAATTTCCTGTATATTAGAAATTTCCCTTATAATAAAGTGAAAAAGGGAGGAATTATCGTATCAAATAACCTAAGAGATCTTATTATTATAACCTAATAAAAGTGAAATAATGTAAAATGCGAGATTAAAGCCCGACCGATATTAAAAATTTCAAAAAGTTTCATATCAAAATCATCCGTAATTAAACACAATCATTCGTAATATCTTCAGAATGTCTGTAAAATTTTTTTAGAAAAATCTCTTTTATATTTGCCTTTATGTTTGTTTGTCAAACATAAAATTATAACACTTGAAAATTGTAGAAATTGTAGAATTATAGAATTTGTAAAAAATTGCTTAAGTTACGGATTTTATCGATAAAGCGAGGTATTTTACATGAGAAAGTTGGGAACAACATATGTCACCCACATCACCCCCCGGAGTCAAAATGGAGGTGTCTCAGCAAGCACATGGTACATACAATGAAATCGATGCAATTGACTATAGCGTTGCAAGGTGGGAGGAATGACGTCACAAAGTTTCTTTAGCGTCACACAGTGTTTCCAATCTGGACACAAATCGGAGCTTTGTGAATAGACAAAGCGCAAATCGATTTCTCTAGTCAAAGCAAGGAGCATCGAACAAAAAAAAAACTTAGTTTCATCGGACAAAATATTGCATTTATCTTTATATTTTGTATTAATTGAAGCAAAAAGTTATATATAAACTACCACTTTCCACTTTCATAAAATAAAATTATATGTAATATAAATTTAAAATTTATACAAGTAGATATATACATACAATCATTATTTTTTAACAATATAAAAATATTTTACTATTATATACTTATCATATATATATTAAGAATTGTATTAATATTAATTTAGATTTAATAAATTCAGTGTAATCATTTAACATAAATTTTAATTTTTATAGAAAAATTATAAAAAAATTATATTTTTTAATATCGATAAAATAATATAGATTATTTTTACTTAATGTATGTACTCTTTGATATGTAAAATAGATTGTAAATTTATAAAGTAAAATTAACTTTTTTTTAAGTACTAAGAATTAAAAATTATTATTGATAAAGTCTTTCTCTATAATGTGTAAGTAAAATATCTACTTTTCCCATAACTGGTAACGTTTAATAACCAATAATTTTCATATAAGGTATGGGAACAATAGTGTCCGTGGTGATATACAAGAAATGGACATTACCATTTGAAGATTTGCTTCCATTA
The DNA here is from genome assembly GCA_021460005.1 of Tetramorium alpestre. Classification (NCBI taxonomy): domain Eukaryota; kingdom Metazoa; phylum Arthropoda; class Insecta; order Hymenoptera; family Formicidae; genus Tetramorium; species Tetramorium alpestre. The sequence goes on along the minus strand of JAJVSH010000003.1, from coordinate 1,469,740 downwards.
CCTTGCGTTAATTAATATCCCTTTTGTAAGCAATATTACCGATATACGACGTCTATATTTCAAGTACCATTTGATTTAAATTTTATTTTTAAAAATATTTGCATTTTATGTCAAGTTGTAATCGATCGAAGAATTTTACCGTATATTCAGTTTTCATCTACTACAATCACAACGGTTGATAAGAGAATGTAACCGTCGATACTATGCACTATCATTTAGATGTCTACCATACCGACATTATACTGTTGATAAGAAGAACAGAGATCCCCGTTATCAACCACAAAACTCAGCTATGCAATAATATCATGACATCGTAATTTTAAAATAGAAATTAGGACTTACAGTACGATGAACCGTATTTAGAATGCAATTGAATAACTCCAAACTCACCTGAAACAAACATGAAATCAATGCTTTATAATATTTTTTAAATAGCAGTTTCTTTAAAAATAAAGCTTATATATCAAAGCAAGTATGCAACGAGGTCATCTTTAAATATGTAAATAGATTCTTCTTAACTGATAAACAAACTTAACTGATAAACAAACTTTATTTTAATTAACGCAACCTTTCTGTAGAAAATATTATTGCATATCGAGAAAATGGAACAACAACATAAGGTAACTTCTATATATTATAGCACATGTTATGTTGTAAACATTAACGAATCTCTCTATCTGACAATGAAATTAAATGCTATGAAAAATAAGCATGCGATATATCGACAGATCGTAACTATTAATTTATTGTACTTTGTGGTGATTTACATCTTGTTTGCACATATTGATTCAGTTGATTCATTTCACAGAGTTCGATCGAATAAATACTCAGTTGTGCCTGTTCGTACCGAATTGCAAACAGAACGACAGTTTTTTTCCGTCTCTAGTGAAATGAATCGCCGAATAAAAAAAGCGCGTCTCAATCGCTAACCATGAAAAAAATATTTTTTATCCATTCTATCTGTTTTAAAACAATTTTGCGAAACGAACGGAAAATATTACTGCAAAATGTTTCGATTACATTGCATCGTATTCATTTGCGTCAATGTAGTACATACATGCACAGGGTTGAATTTTTTATTTGGTTTCGAATTTATGTTCTAATTTCCGTCCTAAAAATAGTCTTGGCAAAAACGGATCGTTTTGTCGAGATTACACAAATGTATTTATACTATGCTATGATTTACTTTGAAGTCTCTGCAAACCGTATTATTTAGTTTCAGGGATCAAAGCCGCGCGATTTCACTTGCGTCAACATAATGCACGTCCGATTTTCATGTGACAACGCGCACCTAACTTCCGCGTACAGCGATAATTTTACGCGTAAAGATTCATTTTCCTGTTCAAATATAAAGTAGCACGTGCAACGCAGAAAGTGATAATATTTCAAAATAAAATAATGATGTATACATATTAAATGTATACATGAGTTGATTTTTTTGTCAAGTGAGATCTAAAATCTTTTGTCAAAAAGGAAGAATCTATTATAAATATATAACCCCGATTTTTCATCAAATTTTGCGTCAATAGCTTGAAATATATATTTTCTATCGCATTTTTTGACAAAAATATATCATGTATTTTTACACTTGTAATCACCGCCGTCATTTATTGTGTTATTTAATATTAACGAAAATAATAATTAACAGGGATATATGATGCTAAGTTCTTAAATATCCCCGTGGGTTCCTTATTGAAATCCTGAGATAGATCTAGGTCAGATATATTGACACTATCACGTCGTATCATAGTCTGTGTGTTCAAGAGTAATCCTCGAAGGATCATTTCGCATCTTGTAACATCCCTTCGACCCTCCTCAAGATACTTCATTAACATTACGGTTAGTCAAATTATTAGAAACGCAAGTACCGCTTCGGATGATTAATTAATTGCGAATAATGATTGACGATATCCTTCCTAAATCAATAATTTCCATGGAAATGAAACTATAGCTGGCTCATTTTCGATTATGAACCTAACCCACTGACTATAAACATATATCAATTTGACCTATTGATCGAAATTACCCATTGTGACAATATTAACCGTCTTGATCACCTAATATGTTCTCGATGACAATATCTCTCGAGCTTAATGATTATTAGGATATCCCTTCAAGTACTAAAACTATAATTAGAATGCACTACTCTAAAGTAAAGATTTTATATATCTAGATCTCCAAGTTGCAAAAATCGACATAAGGATAACGAGTTTTCTTTGGCATCTTTGGCAAATTCTGCAAAATAGCTTAAGGCGTTACGGAAGCACATATCAACTTTTACGTATATTATTTAGAATTGGAGCGCGCAAATGTTACACGCTTTCTTTATACAAATACCATCGCGTATCCTCGACGCAATGAGAATTCTCGAAATTCCTCCAACCGTCTTCGTTTACCGAGGATCCCAGAATGCCACGAGTAACTTTAAAATAACTTTGCTCCCGGTGCTTATCGACAGAGCTTTCAAATTAGCCGGCCGTCTATCGATATTCGTTGACGTTTCGAGACTGAATGGTGAAGGACTTCTTCGATTTTGCGAGAAATTCGCTTCTGGCGAATGATTTAAGAGAAGAGTAACATATGCACTCTGCGGCAACTGTTGTGTAAATATAATCGAGAGCCAACAGTTTTTGCAAAAGTTTAAATAAGAATTTCAGAGAGAATTTATATACTGTCAACTTTAGGCAAGACTAACAATTCTAAATAAAAAGAGAAATTAATTCTCATTAATTTATTAAACATTTATGAGAGTTTATAAATTAATTTAAAAATTTATCCTCTCGGAAAATACAGGCAAGAAATATTCGAAATGTCTATTCAAATGTTCAATCTTATAAAAGATTTTATGCATGAACTGTGATCAAAGTAACCGATTACGAATGTAATTTAAGTTTCGTTTACCGTTTCTCGCGTGGTTAATTACATTACATGCGCGTAATTACATCTACGTATTAAAGCGTGTGCGTGTCTTCCGGAGTTGATAGAAATTCACAATTTACCTGCATAATGCGCAAATTAAAAACCAGTGATTCAGCTAATTCCATATATAATTTCATACAGAAAAGAGCACTAACTTCGACAAATTACTCGAACATTACGAAACCAGTTACGAAAATTGGCTCGTAAACAACCTCTTAAGAGGCGAGTGGTACTTTACTCGGACGATCTTGAAACTTATGCAACCACATACTAATCTTTACGGTTTGTAAATGGAGCAATTAGACTTTGGCTTATCCAGTCTATTCTATTACAACTTCGCAGATGCTAAGAACATTATGCGATCGTATAAACCACTATCACGACCTGCTCGCCGGTAAGATCTTGCCACACCCTCGTCTCCGATTGTAAATTTATTCAAGAGCCTAGATAGTCTTGATCGGTCACGCTCAACCTATCAGCTTGAGCAAACAACTATCAGCTATCGAGACTTCGCGGACAATAACAAACCTTTCAACCTGTTGGATCGACCGCGAATTAATTGAATTGGACATTCGCGATTACTTTCACAGGCACGTAAAGCTCGGAGCCTAATGCGAGCAAAAGAAAAATTAATTTTGAAAAATTACACTTTTTAAAGCCGCGCTTCAAAAAAAAAGGCAGAAAAGAAAGGACACGGGAAACCACATCATTTTTTAAACTCTAAACGCGCAACATATGGCGAAAGATCTCCGCCGTTACTCCGTTAGTCGTGACCTCAAAATTATGCTCCACTTTGACGCCCATAATATGCATCTCGCGCGAAACTCGACACTCCGAGGTGTCGCTGAATTTCGCCCGTAAAATCGCAGGCGAGCCATCGCAGCCCTATGCGCCATTGTTCCGCCGCGTAAACTGCAAACGAACTGCCTAGGTAAAGCTATCCTTCGAGCGCCACTTAAATTATGGGATTTTCACGAGTACAAAGGCATCAGGAAGGAGCGACGTGTCCAGCATTATCACGCGGGATCTAGGAGACAATGCCATTGCTGGGTGTAGCGACCGCAGGCACGGCGCGGTGCATAATAATTTTCACTTTACTTACGGGAGAGATAGCCCCGACAATTATCCAAGTATACTCCGACAAGACTGTCGGTTGTAATTTTATGAGTAGCTCCAGCAATTTTCTCCCTGATGAAACCCTCCTCGGAGAGAATCTCCACTAAAATTCTCCGTGGACAATTTGCAATTCTCAAGAGGTATCGTATGATCCGATAAAATAATTGAAGAAGATACGAGAAGAGCACTTTTATCTCTTCGTATATATCAATATTATTGCGAATGCTTTCATTTCATTGGAAAATAAGCTACTCGAGAAAATATGAATAAACGATCTTGTAAATACTAATTAGAAACCATTGACAGTGAAGTATCATTGATACAATTTATCAAATTTCCATCTCGTAAAAATTAATGCCTGAATTATATGATACAAATAAAAAAAATTGAATTATGTATGTAAAAATGGAATTATTATAATTAAGTTATCCAATTAAAATAACATTTTTCTTGACACGTATCTCTTACGTGTCAGTGATATAAAATTTTATACACCAAATGTTTAAAGCCATGTTTGGCACGTTTCATTTATTTTCTACGAAATCATTATATCATTTAAGTTACCTCAGGCGTATTGAAACTTTAGAGACGATGAATCACCCAACGTCTTACACGAAATGTCTGGATTGAATGCCGCATAACAACAATCGAACGTAGGCTACCAGCGGATACAGGATTACCTAAATGTCTAGCTAACGTGCGAGGCTGATATGAATTTATCGCATGACGTATCACAGAGCAACGATGGGTAGTGTATATGTTCATCAAGACAAGAGGGTGGTATACGCTTCTATCCTCGCTTGTAACAACGTGCACATGTATCGTATGAAACTACGGTACTAGTTGCCGTGGGTGCCGTGTCACGGTGAAGAGAAACTAAACTAAAGAGAAAGTTCAACATTTCGTAGAAAATACGACGAAGGTTCCGTACGTGATTCAGAAAGTCCTTCATTTAACTTCGAAACTTGTGCATCTCGTAGCTCGCGTTAACAGCACGGGAAATACAACTCTATTTCTAACTGCTTGCCTCTTTGACGAACAGAAAAAGTAGTCGCCCTCGCGGGAACAAGAACGAAAGATCAATAAAGTAGACGACTTTTTTTCCGTTCTTTCTTTTTGATAGCTCATAAAATGTTCAGCGAGACGAAGCGGGCTGAAGCATATCGCTGCTTAACCGTTAAAAGCTGAGAGTTGGACACGGTACTCGATGTATACATAGGTTCCTCGCTGGGAAACTAACCGTCCCGTGTGTACGATGGCCGTTTTCTATCACCTACGGCTGATGAACTCTGAGAGACTATTTTCTTCGAGCGACAAGACGTACTATCGCGTGGGAGACTGAACGTAACTTTGTCAATATCGATGAGTCTATGAGTGTTGCCCTGCATAAGTGTGCGTTGTCCTATGTATATGCATGATGCACACAGCCACGCGCATCATCAACAAGATTATTATTTTCTCGAGTTTACCGCCATTACTTGCTACAAAAGCTTCCGTGAATGCAGGCTCCTGTGGATGCAAGCAGGCAATATGTCGCTACCAAATGCGTGCACGGGAAAGGCAAAGTACCTCATTAAAGTAATCAACATAGTGATGTGGCGCTACCGATCAAATAAGGAGTCGCAAAGTTCAAAACGTTTTCTGAAATATTGCTTTTCTTTCTATCTTGAATAAATAACTTGAATAAATGTAAATACGATATCGCGAAAATAATATCGCATTTATATTACGTTTTTCTAGAAAAATAATTTCTTTCGTTCAAATTTTGAAATACCAATATCGCAGACGACTGGAACATTATTTATATTCCTTCTTAAAAAAAGTAATTATTTAATCAAACACGAAGATTAATTAAAAGATTGTCATATTTCAAGAATGTAATTTGAAATTAAATATAGCGTCGTATAAAGAATACTTCAATACGGAATAGATACATTGATGTCTCGATGCATGTAATGGAAACATAATAAATCCCACATGTTATGTTCGTAATCGTGTAACATGACGCGACTTAATTAAAGTAACTGTCGTGCCGTGAATACATTTATCGACTCTGCACTATCCGATGAGAGTCAACAATGGCACGTAGACGTTCACTTAAAGCATTTTCAACAATAACACATACGCCATATAGCGGATACAAACGCAAAAGTTGACGATTGTTCCCGATTTACGATTCGAGTTCATTACCGACGTATTGAAAACTTCTGAGGTTGCTCTGTTATATTCAAGCTTTGGAGGCTCGCAAGTCTTAAAAAGTCTTTCAATGCGTTCTTGGTTACACTGGTAATTTATAATATGAAAATCTTGGCATTATTTCTTCGAGCAATAAAATCGTCGAAGTGGCAAAATCGTTGAAGTTGCCGCAAACAAATAAGAGGAATAACGAATAAAAGTTTTAGCGAATTTACCATTTCGAGAAAAAAATCCGCGATAAAAAGCAAACTCGTAAACATATAATGGTAACAACAAAGTGGAAGTTTAAAATTGTTAAACTACATTCCAGATAATGCAGATTGCTTCATATCACATTTCTCTTTCACGTGCGCGATCATGTGGCAAGATGCACATGGATTCTGGATTTTCACATTTTTCATAACTCTGCGGTGTCAAAAAGGACAAAAAGTTATTGTCTAGGAAATTACGCGGTCTGTGCCGGTAACGAAATTTCACGCAAAAATTCTATATCAGCATGTCACCAAATACTCAGCGGTTTAACGGCGATTTTAATTTTAAATAACATTATATTACGCGAGATATTTTGGTAAAGCGCTCGTTTTACTTCTCTTTTGCATTTTCTATGCAGGCTTTAAATATGATAATGAAATAAATTAGACTGCAAGATAACAAGATTTCCGGATGTGAAAATGTACGAATATTGCAAGACCTTTAAGGTCTTCTTTAAATAATTCTTTAAATAACAAGTATCGGTCGTTATAACATGGTCATTCGGTATGATTGCTCGGCGTTCATAAATCATATGCTTTTTGGAGTGGTTTCAAAACGAGTGACTTCATACCGACTGTTATTTCCGACAGAAGATTTATTCATAGTCCCATTTTCGAGTGCGACCCATGAAAAATGTTTCGCGGATGCGCCTCGTGGAGCGTGGGAGAAGTTACCACAACTTCCCACGTAAACCCCGCACACGTGAAGAGCTTTAGAATACAGAGAATTCGCGGGAGTTCTCTCTTCTCCATCTGTTCGCTGCGCGCGAGTCTCTGTTTCATTTGCGCAAAATATATAATTTTTAACCGCATGTTACCACATAAATGATGGCGTCAATATTCCGTTTGTGCGTTAAACGCAGCATCCGGACGAGAGATCGCATTTTAATTTCGCTAAGCCACGCTGAACACTCGTCTCACTCCGAGATTTCAACTGCGCATTATGTCGCAATTCACATGGATGAAATTGGCGTTTATCGCGGTCGCGCGTAATTCTTCACGTTTATCGATAATTACGCTGCTAGAGTCCATAATCCGCCATTTAGCGACACCGCCAGCCAAATTTCGTTCGCGCAATCTACAATTCCATCTGTACGCAAAAATCCATTAGAGCCAATAAACGTGACCACAGAAAAGTTCTCGCAAATGCAAATAATATTATATTAATATAATGTTATTTGCATTTGCGAATATTATACTAATAATATTATAGGTACATACAATCACGAAATAATATTTCGAGAAATAAAACTGCGAATTGCGGCGAATATCTTTTTAATCTAATTAGCCTCGATTCGCATTTAGAATTAAAATTCTTTTTATAATGATAAAATTGCTATACATTAAACAGTGCCCTATTATTATGTTACTTAATTTAATTCACAATTTTAATATTTAAATATCTCCAAAGTATGCATGTATACCTAACGTAATTTAATCTTAATAGAATTATCGGATAAGTAATATCACCAACCATCAAATAATCTCTCAAAATTCCGAAGAATACTGGGACAACGGCCAGCGCTGTTATTCAATTTCCACGAGCTTCGTTCAGACAGATTGGGTACTACAGACGCTTCACATAGCTCAATATCATCTTCTGCTTCTTTCTTCCCGTTCTGGAAGCTCCTGGGAGCTCTTTCACTTTACCCTTTCTTTCTACGAGAACACTGTAAATGCGACCACGATGTTTCTCAAGAAATCTCATATTTCCTGCTTTTGTTCGTAGAAACACGATGCAACTAGCAATATGCGAATCTCTCTTATTGCATGCGAAACTTAAGGTAGATTCAGTTCAGTAAAACATGTGGTAATCACCAACATTTACTAACCTTTTCATTTTTGTAAGCCATTTCATGATTTATAATTATGTTAGCAATATAATAATTTTATTACGTTTATGGAATTTCCACTGTGCTTTTACATTTTAAAATTTCACATCTTCAAAAGAAAAAAAAAACATTTTTATTTTATAAATTATATTTATTAATACGATTTGTTTGCAGTAATTTTATAAAACTTCACAAATCGCAGATTAATAATTTCCTGAAAATTACAGCATTCATATAAAGATATTTATTTTATGAAATTGTTAATAGTGTAATAATTCTATTCAGAAGCAAACGAAAAAAATAAAAAGTTTAATAAAAATGTGATATAGCATTGCAATAAAAGATATTCGAAAACTGCATTTCAAGAAACTAGGGATATTCTCATTAGACGCGGATTGTATTGTTCTGTACTTGTTTCTTCTCCATGAGTATTGACCCTTATCTTTTTTTTCTCGCGTCTACTTTTCAGCATTTCTTTCAGAAACTGCTCCCTTCGCGCTCTCAGTAGTCTAGTAGTGTTCAGTTCGCCCTGTTTGCGAAAGCGGATAAGAGTCTTCTTATTTCATCCTCGTTTTGTTCTTTCTATCACTGAGAACAGGACCATACTGATTGTGAGAGGGAAAATACGAGAAGCGGAATATTTCGACGATGAGTGGGATTGCTACGAGCTGGTCACACTTCAAATATGTAAAATGAATATTGCGGATTCCGCGTACGACGAGATAGTACAAGAGATAATGTGCAGGAAGAAAGAAAGAGAGGGAGATAGAGAAAAGCTTTTAATCAACGCAACAATAATGACGGAAAGATTATTCGTCGGATTTAATTGTGATTCTCGCGGTTGTTCGTGCGCAATTCGGTTAAACTTAGATTATCATTTGTACGATGCTGCGAGATTTAATCTAACGAGAGTTTCTATAATGACAAAAACGACGATAGAACGATATTTTGCAAATAAAGCCACATAAATGGAAATTCGAATTTCTCCATTAATGGAATGTGTGATGTTAACGTAATTAATTTTATCAAAAGCAATTTTCTCTTAAAAAGAGATCAGCCAATGTTATTCTACATTCCTTTTTCAAAAAGAAAATTAATTTATATTTATTTAACGTTTATATTAACGTTTAAAATGTTGCTCGTTCTTATTTCAAGCTAGTGATGTAAAGCTTTGCCTGTAAATGGCAATTAGATATGTGTATGTACAGATTAGTCATTACACTTTACACGCTTCCCAATTTAGTATGCACGCGGAGTGCCGACAATGGAATGCGTGATACTCGAATTGCATTTCGCGAATACCGATTCTCAGCCCATAAAGTTTCACGGGCATATTTCCCAGAAGAATTTGCCGGGAAAATGTTTCCAAGACCAGATTATAGACGAATACGGTGATTACTTATTAAAACTTGAAGAGGAAGTAAAGAGGAAATCAAAAGTAGCAACATTTAAGTAAAAGAAAAGGAGACATTAGTATTTTTTTCAAGAAAAAGAAAAATATTTCGGCAATTCTAAAAAATGTAATAAAATTATATCATACAATGAAAAGCGTTTTTATTATATTCTTCTTATTCAACTAATGAGAACTAAATTATACATGATATATCTGTATATTACAAAAGGTATTTTTCACGAACAAATTACATAGAATTAATGGTTTATTGTTATAATCCGTCACGTGTGCTTTCACAGAAAAAAATTGTTGCTTACGTGAAGGTATCAAGCGATAAATTAAATTTGAAAGCGCGGTCCATAATTCCACACAATGCTGGCGAAGAACGATTCGTAATTTAATTAAACCTTCCCGAACATTATCATAGATCATCATTATCATAATATTATGTTTCAATATTAATCCACATTATGTGTGAAATGTTTCTTATACAACTACATACAGCTCTGATAAGTCATATTATTTTTAAATTAAGAAGAAGAATTATTTTCATACGTCTTTATCTTTCTATGTGAATTAAAATTCAAACTCGTGGAAGCCAGTTTTAATGACTTTTCAAAAATTAATTTTTATCTAAAATGTATAAAATAGCAAAAGTTTTTACAATTCTCGAGAGTAATGGACTCGAAGTATGAACAAAATATATATCGAAGTTTAAAAGCGTTTCAGCCACAAGGAGACACGTGTAAACCTCACGATTCTTGACAAATGTCAGCGGAGCAACCCCGGTCATCCGCGAAAGTGTACGTAACCGAGGTCGAGTTAGTCTACGAAGACTCGAAAGGATCCCCGACCTATACATGTCACACGATGTATCCAGCTGGCCGCCAATAGAGCCAACCACCCTGTAGGGGAGCCCCACTTGTTGGACGCCTCCGTCGGAAGGGGTTGGAAACCCGAACGACCTCAAGCCACCTGATGCTACGCTACTGGCGGCATCGATCCCCCAAACTCCTTCGTCGAAACCCCTCCATGGTAGCCATGGCGACCAACTTCCCCTAGCACCGTCGCCTCGAACGAACGAACGAACGAATGAACGAGCGAGCGAGCGAACGAACGAACCTGCAAACCCAACCTGCCCACTCCCATCCCTTGCCAGGAGCCCTGCTACCCGTTCGCCGGAGGGTGGCAGGTGACGTCAGGTGATAAACACTGGCCGCGACGTAAGCGTGCATCCTCTCGAGCAGGTAACCCCCATTCTACGGGGATATATCCTGCAATCGGGTCACATCGAACATTACGTTCGATCAGCGTGATTTCGCGCCGGCTGATTCAATTTTCCGTGATTCGCTTAACCATCGTGGTAGCAATCGAATCAGCTACGGAATCGATTCCCTCGCGCGAATGTTGCTTTAAGATAAGATATTTATTTATACAAGTTTTCCTCTGGACAATAATCTTCCGATACTAGAGGACTGCTTTAAATAAATTGTAAATGTGAGGTAAGATTCCCAAGCATGATTAGTAAAGTACAATTTAAAAATATAGAACTGCCTCTTTAAACTGCTGATTGCAACAATACGACATACGTAAACTATGATTTAGTTATAATATATTTTCTTGTATCCATTAAAATTAAAACTTATCCTCATTCATTAAAATATCAATTTCTCAAAAATAGGTACCACTTCGGTAATCGGTTGTTATCCCATAATGCGCGTATCCTATTTATATAAAAAACAGCGTTATCACGGGAAAACGGAGCCACAATGAGCGTTAAAAGTGTAAAGATATGCTGATGGAAGGACCCGTATAAATAGATAATTTCAAAGATTAACGTTAAATACGCAGCATAAATGAGGCGATGTTGTTCGCATGACACGAAGAGGTAAATATGAACTATAGATGGCTGCTATGCACGCATTATCGCTTATTTTGCACGCCGTGAGGCCAGATTGCCTGAAGTGGATGAAGTAAACACATATCATCAGCTAGATTCAATTTCTAGTAGAGTATTAAATTGTCTAGTCTCTCTCTCACTGATTGTATTTGAAACGCGCTTCAAATATACATGAAATATGAAAATATTTTTAACGAATCTAAAACAAATTCTTCCTTGAAGAGGCAATGATTTTATTAAACGATTTAATAATTTAATTAGAAAGTTATTCAATAATAAACGAACTTCGTTTTTCTTTTATGTGTTAAATATATTTTTATTTGTGTATGTTGTTTTATATGTGTGTGAGAGTGAACTCTGTACGTCATTTTATTTCATATGTATGTACGTAAAGTTGTCGAGTTAATTGGATTTGATATTTTAAATTTTTAAAGTTCAATATTCACTGAAATGATCGCAAAATGGTGAAAGCCGCGCACTTTAAATGCCCCGTGGGAAAATGACTCCCCTGATAGCAATACCAATAAAATGTTATTATTGTTTGTCACGAGCTTTATTCGATGGCGTTGCATCTTGCATGACTTGATGTAGCCATATCAGTATCTCGTAAATAGAATGAGCAATATAATTTACTACTATTTTATTTTCTTAAAAAATAAACAGTTATAATTTCAAATACTATTTTTATAAATGTGCCAATTATGTATGTAAAAGAAAATAAGTAAAGGAGTTCTTATACTTTTATGTATTTCATATATCGGTAAATGAATTTATATTCATGGCATTATTGTAATCCATACCAATTTACAAACCATGTTATATCAATTTATCAATGTTATAAACAGGGTGAAGCAAAACAATTGCATAATATATCGATGCTCACACATGATATATTAAAATTAACAGGACTGATATTCTTGTAATCACTTTTCAAAAGATAAGAATATTTTGTTCGTACATGTAATAAGTTCTTATTCTGGAATGGTTATAAATAAAGACCTAAATATATTTTAATTTAGCTTAAGTTTAAATAGAACTTGATATCGTAATAATTTATAAGTTTTTCATTCTTTCATTCTCATCGTCTCTGTATGATGTTTATGCCTTACAGTTCTAATGTTATTCAGGCAAATCCAATTTTGCGCAAAGACACAGACAAAAATTTCACAGTTACTAAACGCGAGCAACAAAGCATATTATTCGGCGTATTCTCAACTCAAGTTGGCGCACAATGAGCCATTTAAACAGTCGACGTTAGTTCTGATATTGTTCACGCAGATTTCCATCTCGCATAAAGTCACGGCTGAAAATCAGTTAGCTCCTAAACACGATCAACAGAGCATATTACTCAATGTATTTTCGACTCAGTTGGTTCATGTTGAGTCAATTAAATGTTGAAGGGAAACGTTCATGGGAAATAATCATAAGCCACATTTGTGATTGTACCTTTGAACAATTACATCCAAAACAGCAGAGAAAAGCAAACGCCTGGTATTAATATACATATGTGTGATTGAAGTAAAAAAAATTATGACATATCAAGTTATTCTACTGAACAAAGTTTTGCATTGTTTTTTTCAAAAACTCACAAAATAATCAGTCAGTTTTAAAAAATAAAGAAAATATACTCTCGGAAATACAACTATTTCCAGCGAAATACTTTTATTCGCTGTAGTTAAATAGCACATTCGTCCATAACAAATGATCGTTCCGTATTGAGAACAATACCAGCTGTCGCGACAAGATAATTATTCGATTCAGTTATCCGATTATTCGATTTACCCGTGATCAATAATTTGACGCCAAAGTAATCGGCGCTATATATTTTATCGAACATAATGATAAAGCACGTACATGTAAGTAACGCGACGTTTAGTTGTAACAACGCGCGTTACGATAATTGCATGAAACTATCGAACTTCGAACATTGCACGACCACGCGATAATAACGAAGTATACCCACAGGAATTTCTCAACAATTTCATCTCAGGTTCGGCATGCCAAACACATCACCAGGGATCATGCGCTTATTTACGTTTCGAACAAGAGTTCGTTGAACTGCAGTTGTATATCGGAAAAGCAAAATTGTTTTATAAATGTGAAATACAGTTACATACTGTGGAAAAGCGAAATTATTTTATAAATATATTATATGCATATTATTACGTCCTCATTTATTATCAATATTTCATCTCCGATATTATTGCTATAATGGACCATTTCGAGAAAAAATATTTATATTTTTAAAGACAACAAAAAATCTATACAATTTTGTCTTAATGTATCTTTTAAATATAAGAAATGTTAATTTGTCACATATTATAAATCGCAATAAAACAAACAGAACTCTTAATCCAGTACAGATACTTTATCGGTAGAAAAGGAGCAGCTTGAAAAATTCTGAACTTTTATATGAAAGTAAAAAGCGGAAGAAGGCGGAAGCGTCTCAACACGTTCATTCGCACGAATGGCGCACAATCGCGTATTTCACACTCGGACGAGTGGCGAAGAGCGATCGAATGCGAAAGCCAGGTAGAATATCAACTGAACGTTATCACGGAGATTGCAGCTAGCAATCGGTATTGGTCAAAAAGTCCAATTTCCGAATTTAATTCTATCGCGCCCTAAAAGTATTCTTTTAAAAAAAAAACCGATTATTGACTAAAGTACTGTGATGGTAACGTGAAAGCTCTCGCGCGTTAAAGCCATCAAAATTGTTTTTATTAAACGCACAGGTATCTCGATATATCGATACCGGGACGGACAACAATTTCGAGATTCCACGTAATATTTCTATATGGGGCGAAAATAGAACTAGAGCGTTCGTCAATACTGCAGGTCGTCACGTCTGCGAAATTTCATAAAGTATTGAGCACCGTCTGTTCGACGTGCGCTGTTTTTATTACGTGACTATATAGTAATCGATAACGCAAATGGAAGGTGTGCAACTCGGCACGCGGTAATATGTCATCTGGTAGAAAACAATTATGTGTATTCTATAGTACACATAAGAATATATTATTATTGATAAGCATGTGTGCCATTTGTTACATAGATAAATATCTGTTGATTCAAACACATTATGCGAGTCCATTCAATTTAAAATAAATTTCAAAGTTAGTGAATTTTATTTGATTGAGAAAAAATATATGATGATCGCGAGTCTCCTACTGTTAAAATGGATGATTTCGCCGTTGACGAAAATGTGCTGAGAAAAAAATTACGTTCAGCGTTATAACGCATGGGTTATAGAGCGAGACGACGGAAAAAGAACAGTCTTTTATGATTTAAAATACAATTTGTCGGCCGCTGGCGAGCGAGGTGCAAAGGCGGTCTGGATATGCCAAAAGAACTTTGTACGTATGGCGAGAAGTTAGAATACGTACGCCAGAAAAAAGAGAAAGAGAGAGAGAGAGAGAGAGAAAGGAAGGTAAAGAAGAGGAAAGAGAAAAAAAGGAGAAAGAAAGCGAAGAAGCAAGCAGTTTAAAGCGATCCGTCCACGATACTGGCCGCTTTGGCCTCGGCGATTCATTGTGGTGGGTGCCAATGACCGCGAGGGTACGAGGGATGCTCGAGTGCACCACTGCATATTTCACTCGGGGGTGCACGTCACAAGGCGGATCATGACGTCACGTCTAACCTACATACTTTAAGGATGCGGCGTCGCGTCGATGTGCCTCTGCATCGTTATACGCGGCCTAGCTGTCGCTGCAAGATACCGACGACTCTGGGAAATTGGGGTGCGAGGGACATGCTCTCTCCCTCTCCTTCTCTCTTTCTCTCTCTCTCTCTCTCTCTCTCTCTCTTTCTCTTTCGCCTCGTGTCTCGTTTATCGGGCGACAAAATTCGCTCGAGTAGATATGCACGGCCGTTTGGGGAAATGCAGCATCGAGCCGAGTCTCGCGGAAATGAGAGGAGCATTTTTACGGGCCGGGAACGAAAATCTCGGGTCGACCACCGGGTTGACGCTGCGGAATTTATACCGCTGCAATTAATCCTCGCGCGAGCCTGACCGCGTGTATCATCGATTGTCGGTTCACTTTACGGGAGGCAAAGAAATATAAATTTATATCTTGCGCAAAGAGGTTCTCTCTAGAAATCTTTACCGTAATTTTAATAACGGCTGCTTTGAACTGGAATTGGGGTCAATATTTCCTCAGGGAAAAGTTCGAGAGATACTACCGCTTGTTGCCGTCCTCTAACTATTGTCGTATCGGGTATCTGAAACTGTCGAATTATAGACGAGTTATGGACGCGTGTTGCTACTTGTCCACCAGACGTTACCAAATATTACATGTCATATTTGCTATGCAACATATGCGGAAAGTTATGTATATTACGTGGACTTTGCCGACTATTCCTAAATTGAAAATTTGTTTGCGATACTAGTTTCCAGGAGCATACTGAATGTTTCATATATGTGTGAACTTCTGTGCTAACAAATTAACATGAACCCATTTGAAAGAAATTAATATTCTGTCTTCCTCTCTTAAAAATTAAATGTATTTCATTAATAGTATATTTATTACATATATATTTTATATTCATTTATTTTTAATTTTTATAAATAATTTTTGATGTGTCACTTCGTTACAAACCGCATATTAAAATGCATGTGCAAATAGAACTCATTTAAAAATTTCGATATTGCGTTATGTATATTGTAAATGCACGTTTTAATAATTAACGTTATCGTACTACACATACTATACTATGAGATTATATCATAGAGTGGAAACAATATACCATTTTAAAGTAAAAGTGAATATACAATAAGGAACTATAGAATGGTTTAGATGAATGATATGGTTAAAGTTTCAATTTTTCACTATCATGAATTATTAAATAATTGTCATTAAATGAGTAACGTTGGAGAGACGCTCATATCGTTTATTGTTATAACTGTATATTTGTAACTGTCTAATTTTAGCCCGAGATAACTTATGATTACATAGTAATTAAAAAGAATAAATAATCAAGTTATTAGATAATAAAAATTGAAAAGATTAGATGATTAAATTCAATATAAAATTTATAAAAATATGATCTATACTATTTAAACTTACAATCCGGAATTTATAGTTACATGTTCCGCATCAATTCGCCAAAAGGTACGAGAACTTTCTTCAAATTATTGGAAGAAGAAATCTTATTTTCCCATCTTATATAGTCCCATTTGGGATTTTGGAGATGGCGGTAGATTTGATCTCCGGCCTTTGAGGCAAAGACGAGAAATAGACGCAGAGATGGAGCTCTTGACAAAACTTACACAAGGTAACTTTGATCCGTGGATAAGAAACTCTGAGCACGCACGCGAGTCCAGGTTATCCTGTATAATCCACCCTGAACTGTATACGGTTTACGTCATAAGCATGCTCTACGGAGAAATTTTATCGAACGTTATCAAAGAGAAATTTTATCACATCTTGTCAAAAAAGGGCACTTTTGTGCTCGATCTAATCGTATTTTAAATTTGATCGATCACGTGAAAGCAATTTGAAGAACCCTTCAATCAAAACCATACCAATGTAAAAACGGTAGGTCGAATCTTTAAATAAAAATGTTGGTATATTTCTGTTTCAATAGAAGAAAAAGATGAAAGAAAATTGTTCTGCTTTTTCACCGCCAAAATGTAATTTCAATACTTAAATAAAGATTNAATTAATTAATTAAAAATATTGTAATCGGTTTGGAAAATTTTTCAAAAATTTCAATTTACATAATATCGAAAAAATTTACGCGGTTAATGAAAATAATGCGATTATTCGTATTCGTATATAATATTCTTATATTTTATTATATGAGAGACTAAGTAATAAAAGAAACTATTATACTTTTTCTATTATATAAATTAAAAGTAATTGAATGCTATTAAACAAGAAAAATGAGATTTGAAAAAATTAGGTATTAAAATATTCAGAAACAGCAAGTCTTGCCTTTCAATTAATTTCACATGGAACTTGCTTGAATGACATAAAATATAATTAATAAATTTATTTATTTCCAAGGATAAAGATAATAATAATCAATGCTTAAATTTTCGCTCTTTTAAATTCCTTCCTTATATTTTACCTAAACTCATTATTTTATATTGCAAAAGTTTCCCCGATTACGAAGAAATGAAACATAAGAAAGTAAGTACGGGATAACAGAATTTTTTATTTCGATTTAATTGAGCGGCTAAATAATATCAGTTCACGGAAGATGGAAACGTGGAAAAGTGTCTGCAAGAATGTGTCGCGCGATGGTTTCATCATTAAAAAAACTGTGCGCCGTCTTCGGTCTGAGAAAAGTGGAAAACTCGTTAAAAAGTTAAAATAAAAAAAGTCGGTACTTCCTTGCCTCAGCTGGCGGTATTCTGGCTAAGACAGAATTATTTGAATAATCGGATCCTTTGTATCTCGCATCCAATGCCGGAAACGAGTCAAAAGAGACTAGTGCTTCCGCGAGCGATTCAACTATATTCAAACGAGCGAAAGAATTTCCAACTCTCTGAACTGAAATACATCTTACGTATATTCGCTTTTCACGTCGCGGAAAACATGCATACATATATAAAGCATGTGAGAAATCACACTTTCTTTTTAACTACAAACTTTGAGAATTTACTTCAAAGCTATTACTGGCTATACTATTTTTAGTTTTTAATAAAACATTCTATAGATACTAAACTTCTAAAATAAAAATATGTTTCATTCGATTAAAGAAGAAATAATTTAATATTTATTCAAATTTTTCATCAGAGATTTTTTTGATTAAATATAAATTCACTCTTCAAGTAAGTCTTTTATTTACTATGTGTTGTGCGCAAACTTTTATCAAATAACAATGCTTCGATATATTCTTCAATAAAAACAGAAATTTCTATACATCTGGCAGCTTTGTGTGCTTTAAATTCGTCCACGTAAATCTTTTCTTTTCTAGCTTTATGGAACGGCAATATACGCTTCTGATGCAACTCTCCGGGGAAATCAGAAAGGTTATCAAACTTGAAAGGATATAAAATTGGTTAAGAATTCACATTGGCCGTGTAGTGACCATACATTCCGCGTTATAAAATTTTTATCGAAAAAAATAAATGCACATAAATAGAATGTATACAATAGAAAATAAGAAACTTCAATGAGGAAGTTATCCAGATACAATCGAATTACATTAGTGCGAACATTTGAGTTATTATGTCAATTAAATCTTTAATTGTATATTTAGCTTTTAATGTTTCGCGATTATTATAATAGCGCGATTCTAAAGATTAATTAAAATCGAAAACTTCATGTTTATTTAAATAAAAACTTTATCCTATAAAATGTTAATATGATAGTTTCTTAAGTTTTAAATGATCAAAGTTGGCCAATATCGCCTAGTGTTAGTTCGCTCGTAATCATATTTACTCACGTATTCACAGTAATTTATCATTTTGCTATTGATTTTTATATTTCAAGTTATATTGATTTTTATGATTCAGTTAATTTTTTTTTGGAGTTCTTAAGTATTATGACATTATTTATAATTTTGATATTGTAACAAATTATTTACCTAGTATATATTTTAATTATTATAGATAAAAGTTATTTTACATTACAAAGTTTTCTAATCTCTCCAATTATCTGAATCTTTGATATTGAAATGAATAGATAAGCTACACACAAAATTAGGCTAAAATCAATATAGGACAAATATGATTGATTAGCGTCATTAGCGTATTTTTATCTCAAACAGAGATTGGTTGGAATGTGTTAAATATTTTCTGTCTTTTTATTTTATACTTGTAATATACAAATTGAAAAAAATTTTGATTGACTTTTTATCGTTTTCTCGAATTAATTTATTAGTTTATATATTTAATCGTGGAATATTTATAGGAAGGTCAAACTCTCAGACTTCTAGCTATAAGATACTAAAATGCTAATAAACGATGCATAATATGGTAAACTACATTTTATGAATTTCGTAAAGTTCCATCCTTTGTGCATATTTTGTGTATATGCACAAGAGATAGGAGAGATATAAAATGCAATTACTTCTTGTTTTTACATTTAGCAATAATCACACAATTTAGAAAATTAATTAACTCATATCCTTAATAATTTTAAGATATGGTGATTATATGGTGAAGTAAAATACTTTGCATATAATCATCTATTAACATCTAAACGAATATTTGCCTTTATACTAACATTATTAAATGCAAATATGTAACTGCTGCAAAATGTTTTAATTAAAGTCAAGTAAAACTTATGGCTGAATCTGTGTGTTTAAAACTCAGTTTGTTAGAATTATTGTAAGTCATCGGTACTTCCCGCGGCAAGGCGAGCTTAATTCAAAAGTATATTCTTCTGATATTCCACGCAGCTCAGTGAAGTTTCAGCAAACGCTTAACGCAGTTTATGAAGTTCCTCCGGCGTCGAGCGTGCTGAGCAGCGATTAGTCGCGAAAACTTTTCTTTAGATTGAAAAAGCACGGTCCCCAAAGTTCGAAATCAATTGAAACTCTCCGTTATTCAGGCAAAATTACATTGGTCGATTGGCTGTCTAGGGAGGTCTTATCGAGTCAAAAATCCACGAGGGAACTTGCACGAGGGAACTTCCACAAGTGAACATAGAAACTCTGTTTCTCTCATCTGCGGTTTCGATCGCGTGTCAAATTTTGGTTTTCCAATGTGGTTCTAGCGTAAACTTGGCACACCGACACTATTGATTTTGTGAGGAGCATGGAGAAGGTCAGAAAGAGAAGGAGAGAGAGAAAGAGACCGAGAGAACGCGAGAGACAGAGAGAGAGAGAATATGTGTAGATATGTACGTATCATAAAAAATCGAGGAGTGAGGTCAATCATACCCCTCATTCAGGTAAGTTTTTGCCTGATGGATGAAGCCTAGAGTATATGTGGTCTTTTCCGGATTTATATTCAGGGTTATCCTTGAATACACTGCCCTGAGCCACTCTCATTTCGTTACGGGTAAAAATCAATATGTACCTTATACTAAAAAGATCAATATATCGCTCGAAGCTCACATTATTCAACAGAAATAAGAAATTTCCAATGTTAGGCAAAGCTCGCTGACGGTAGGATATCCCGGATTTTTTTGTCATCGTACATTCTAATTTCTGTATTGTTACGTTAAAAGACTAAACCGCTCATGATACGAATAAGAATATATATGACATATATATAAATATATTAGTTCATTTCTCTAAAAAAAATTACATCTATTACATTATACATTTCACAACTTTGATCAAATACAATTAATTATCAGAAAATTAATTGATAAATATATATCTTGCAATATTAAGTTTATAATATTAAGTAAATTTATTAAAATTATAGAGATGGATTAAAACAGTTATTTGAAAAATTCTTTAATAGGAAAAATTTACTTTTAAGTCGTTAAGAAATCTTAACTCTGTAAAAATTTAGGACACGTCTTAATGTGAAAAGTCTAGTTTTTTCCCAATAATTCATTTATTGTTGGATAAACAAGTTAAATTAGGGTATTATAAAACTTTGATAATTTCTCCCTCCCTAATTTATTCATAAATCATTTCAAACGTTTTTATATCTTTGTAAGTTTTATGCTCTCTGACAAACTCTTTATAAATTTTATTAAATACAAAAACTATTGCGTATCAAATTAAAATAATAAAATATACATTCTAACATATTTCCGATTAATATAAAATTTTTACACAGAATTTAACTCCAACTTTTATCAATTTTTTAAATATGATTTATATGTTATATAGTTTGATAGTTAAGATATATTCTGCGCAAGATTTTTATGTTAGGCATTAAATGTTCCGACATATTTCTGTAACGATTTCTTACTGCGATACGTGAATCAAGATCCGAGGTTGACGCATATAGGAGCATTGCAAAAATAGCTTGTTGAATACTGCTTTTATGCATGCTTTCATGCATCTCAAAGTTTTACATCAAAATGCTCACCTACATAAAACGTTCTGTATATCTTTCTCGTTTTCATCATAAGATGCATCACATTTGATACAATAACACTATTACTTAAAAAAAATAAAATTTTGCATCCTCTGAAATTTAATTTTTTTACCCGGACATATATCGAAAAAAAAAAAGAATCTCTTATATAATAATAAAGAAGTATAATATTTGATCAAGGTATTTAAAGCATTTTAATATATAAATTTTAAAAAATTTATTCTATTATCAATTTTGTCTTAAGATACTTTCTGTTCCTCTGTATTGTATATTATACAACGTGAAAGATAAATGACGAAACGTAAATTTCATCCTTTAATAAAGACGTTAATAAAGTAAAAAGATCTTGATCGGTATATCGATAGCAAAGATAGCTAATGGATATACAGATATGTTCGTATTGAGAATCGTGATTTATGAGGGATATCGAAAGCTGTAATCGCATGCTACGACAAATCTCATGAATGATTTGCGGCATTCTGCCGACAGAATCTGCCCGCGTTGGAATCTGTCCAAAATTGATGGTGCGTTTTCGTCGAAAATGTAATGCGTGCATTCGCGCAACTAACAACGAGTGCTAGGCGTATCCCGTATATCAACCAGCTAGACATGATTTAACGATTACGAAGATAATGTATGTGTACGACGACGCATGAGAGAATAATTAGCCAGGTAAATGGGTTAGAAATCCCACTAAATCCTTTAGCGCGATTAATGAATTTATTTTTGACACAATTTCCAAACAGATGAAAATAATCGCGGAAGTAGGTGCGCTATTTCACAATAGTGGCGTTAAGCTGCATCGTAGAATAGAAATTTTAACGAAATGGCCTGAGTCGCGCAGTTGTATATTTTATAATTGCAAATATAAATTCTTCGTAATTGCAATTACATCTTGATTACAATGATAGATTACTATGTCTTAGAAAATATTATGACAAATGAGTTAACCTACATTTTGATGGACAGATAAAATTCGCTGCACAATCAAATATTTCGAGGATATTAAATCTTTAGTCAGACGGTCATAAATGGTATGAAGAATAAAAATAGT
Organism: Tetramorium alpestre; assembly: GCA_021460005.1. Taxonomy (NCBI): domain Eukaryota; kingdom Metazoa; phylum Arthropoda; class Insecta; order Hymenoptera; family Formicidae; genus Tetramorium; species Tetramorium alpestre. The sequence continues at coordinate 1,447,124 of JAJVSH010000003.1, read as the reverse complement.
TTCAACAAAGATTTATCAAAGCGTACTGCCGACCAAAAAAATACTATAGAAGCAGAACGTAGCTCTCTCACTGGATCAAAGATTTTTATAATTGAAACCACATCGAAAGAAGAAAAATTTTCGACAAAAGATATGAATTCCTTTCGAAAAGAAGCAATGAAAGAGAATAATGGAATATTAAAAGAGTCGGTGGCGTCAGAATCCTTTTCTAAGAAAGTCAACGACCCCGAGAACCGTGAAGATACTGTCGCAAAAATAACCATTGCTGATGAGCTTAATGGGACACTTTTAGAAAAATTCCAGTCCGATGGATCAAAACGCGAGATGAAAAATCCGAGAAAAATTGGCGATATGGCAACAACCGACAAACATCGATGTCAACATCCTCTCCGTGATATAATCGGCAAACGGGAGCAGCGTAAAGACGAATTGGACAAGATGGAGGGAGATCTGCGACAACGTCTGGATATGCTTGAGTGTTCGATACCGGCGGTGATGGTATGGAATATCTGGAGAAAGTCGCAAGGTGCGCCCGTCTGCAGAATAAAACGTATCCTAGAGAAACAATTTAAAGACACGAGGGAACTCTCTTGTCGCAGCACGCCGAGTTGCCATTACGATTGCAGGATACGAGAAGTCGAGGCCGAAAGGAAACTGGCGTTGAAGAAGATGGAGGAAGCTCGAACTCTATGGTCGGAAAAACTCACGACATTGGAGGAAAGAAAAAGAAAACTTGACGAAGCCAGGAGAATTCAGGAGGAGCAAAAAAACGCAATAGAACAGTTAAACGAAGAAATTAGAGCGCTGCGAGAGGCGATGGAAAAGAAATTGAATTTGGAAAGGGAAAAAGAGTTATGCCAATGTGACGACGTGCAATGTAAACAGAGACACCTTGGTAAAGTCTCCAGCGTGATGTCCGTCAAATCCGGGGACATTCAGTGCCTAGAGAAACTACAACGGCTGGCGGAAGAGGAAGTGATCACGAAGCGAGAGATTGCCGAATTGGAACGCCGCGAGGAAGCTTACATGAGGACACTTCAGCAGGCAGACGAAATGTGGTCGAAGATGGAGGGTGACATGATCAGCACGACGAATGGGTTGCAGGAGCAATTGGACATGAAGACTGCGGCCAATCAACAATTGGCGAATCGCGTATGTGAACTGGAAGACGCGCTTGAGAAATGCCAGGCAAAGCTAGCCGCGTGCAGGGCAGAACTGAAGAAGTTTCGAGATATCGAGAAAGTCGAAGTTACTGTAGGTCGCGATGATGACGTTGCAAAAGTGGTAGATAAGGAAGTCGCGGTAAAGGCTAAAGTCGTGCATCGTCCAATCGGCAGAATAGACGACGTAGCCACGGTGAAGGACGGCGAAGTTGTGGCGAAAACTGAAGTTGCGGATGAGGAGATGCTAGCGAAGATTGAGGTCGCAGATGGGGAGGCGTTAGCGAGAGTTGAAGTTGAGGACGAGGAAGCGTTGGCGAGGGTCGTCCTGACCGATGCCGACGTCGAAACTGTTCTTGTCGGAGACGATAAGTTCATCTCGGTTAAACCCGACTTGGTTGACCTTGCTGTCGATCGCCCGATCGACCTTGTACCTGTTGAAGACGCGGTAAGTGTAGTTAAACCGGAAGATATCGCGTACGATCAACAGAGATTCAAAGAAGTTCGCGAATACTTATCCAAATTAGATTCCTTAGAAGATCTGTATAAGGACGATGGTGAACCGTGCGCGCCTGATTTCGTATGCAATGACGTGGTGTCGTCGCCTACTGGTATGACAGACGAGGAACTAATTACGCTGGGCGAGAAACCGACAAAAGAAATTGTAAAAGATGAACAAGAGAAGCAATTTCAAGAGGAATTAGAAAGAAAAGCGGACGATATCGTTGATGATATTGGGAAAAAGGAAAAGAAAGAAGATGAAATTCTTGGCGTCGAAATTGAGAGGAAAGTTGTCGAGAAAATGGAAAAACAGGTCGCCGAAATCGTAGATGTGCCTGTTAGAGAAACTGTAACACCACGGACAATCGAAGAAGAAGCTGCGGATGATAGGCCGGTAACAATGCCAAAAGACCGTGTGCCGGAAGTAAAAATTGAGGTCGATCGGGGCGTCGTAATACAACGGGATACGATCCTATCGTGGATCGATACGATCGATACAATTCGCACAACAGCAGCGGTATACAATTCGCATTATAAGTAAAATTTAAAAAAATATATTGCAATTATATAAATATACAGAAACTGCATTAATTTTTTAGCTAATATTATAAAATTAACTAGAAAAAGTTTAACATAATGTTATATATATTATATACGGAATATTTCCTTTTTTTAATATTAATATATTTCTGTTTCGCATTTTCAGAAACATCCTGACTGTCACGAAGTAAAAAAGGATGCTGATATCTTAGCAGAACAAGTTGGCACGTATGTTGGGGTAAGAGATTGACATGATATTGTGATCCTTGTTCAGGAGTAATAATTACATAGTAATATGATACAAATAGTACTTTCCAATTCTCACTTAATAATTAATGACTAAAAAAATGTATTAATACTTAAAATCACTTAATATTAAAATTACTTAATAATTAATGACTAAAAAATGTAAAAGAATACTTTTAATTCAACTAATATTTTTGGATTAAAAAATATGTTATTGTAATTCTAATGAAATTCTATCAGATAAAACCTAAAGAAGTGAAAGAGGAAAAAGCAACAATAGTTACAGAAGGTAAGCAAGGTAAGAAAAGGTGATTGAGAAGAATAAAATAAAAACGGAACCAAATAAAAGTAAAAACAACCTACTAATACATGAAACTAAGTTACAAGATGAATTAAGGGGTAACACTAGTGTGAGCCTCTCAAAACTACACGTGTTTTTATGAATTTTTTTTGGGAAAATGAAATGAAATGTAACAAATTAAAGTTATAGATTATATTTTCCATGTATTAAAGTAAACAAAAAAATTTTTTTGTTTTTTCAAATGATAAAACGGTAAATTCCACAACTGGATGAAACTAAAATGACAGACATAAAAGAAACCACGATACCACATATGGAAATTATAAGACCAAACGAAATTGTAGAAGTTCCAGAAATGGAAGAAGTAGAACAAGAGAAACCGATACTGGCAATCGATGTGACAGAAGGAAAGGAAATTATACCAGAGACAATTTCGCCAACCGTGGATATAATCGAGGTAGAAAAATTCGAACCCAAGTTTCCTATCGTGGATGTTGAAAAAGTACCGATTGTAAATGCAGTGGAAGAAAAAATCGAAATTGAAGAACCCGTTCCAATAAAAGAAGAGGTAAAAGCCGTAGAGGAAACGCCAATGATAATGGATATAACAGAAAAAGAACAAATTGAAGTCACGGAATTGTTACCAATCGAGGACATAGAAAAAAAGAAAGATATTGAAGCTGTAATATTGCCACCGATTACGGATATAGCAAAAGAAGAAAAAATTGAAGTCA
>JAJVSH010000003.1:1376208-1443342 GCA_021460005.1 Tetramorium alpestre | reverse complement strand
GAAGATATTGAAGCTGTAATATTGCCACCGATTACGGATATAGCAAAAGAAGAAAAAATTGAAGCCGTAACGTTGCCACTGATTACGGATATAGTAGAAGAAGAAAAAATTGAAGCTGAGAAATTGCCACCGATAGCGGAAACGATAGAAAAAGAAAAAATTGAAGCAGAAAAATTACCACTTGCGGATGTAGTAACAGAAGAAAAGATTGAAATAATTCAGCCAATACCAACAATAAAAAAAGAAATAGAAGAGGAGATCGAAACAGCAAGAGAATTTCCGCTCAAAGTAGAAATTAAAGACGAAAAAGATAAAAAAATAGAAGAAGTTATACCGCCGGAAGAAGTTATAGCTATTGAATTACCTGAAAAGAAGAAAGAAGAAGAAATGCCTGCAGTAGAAGAAAAGAAAATACTGATGGAAGTCCCGTCACCCAAGAAACCAACATTGAAGGATGAAAAAGAAGTACCGATAGAAGAGGAAAAGCCAGAAGTCCCGACAGAATTAAAAATTCCAATCGCTGAGATAAAGCCAACTGAAATGGAAATGCCAACGATACCACAATTAATGGCACAGTCGTATTTAATTATAGCGATGCTCAAAGAAAAAGAACTATTGAAGATTATACCTGTAAGCCAACCCTGTACCTGTACCTGTTTGGTGAGTAAATGTTATTCTGTTTAATTGCCATTCTCATTAACAGCTATTAATAATTAACAGTTTCTCGACAAATGTGTGTAAGTTTAATATCTTTCCGCGGAACGATAATACACGGCTTTCAGTATATATTATATGTATTGTATGAACGGAAAATGCTTTAAATTACTTGTAGTTTTTTTTCTCGTTCTGATATTCTTATAATATATATTAATAGTAGCTGATCATTCTGAATATATGACTCCTTCACTCGCAGCAACCACCGATCGAGACCGCAAAGCCGTTTGACATTCCGCAAACTGATATTCTTCCAACCGAAATCGTACAAACCGAAGTCACGCAAGCCGAAGTCGTACAAATCGAAATGATGCAAAGCAAGAACATGCAGAACGAGGTCATGCAAACCGAAATTGAACAAACCGAAGCCGTCGAAACTGAGATTGTGCAACTAATCACGCAGGCCGTTTCGACCGCTGAATCGCCCCGTGTATCGCCGAGACAAATTATTAGTAAATATTTAAAACCAGTTGAGCTAAAAGCACCGAGCACTGAAATCGCCGGCGACCATCCTGAAATAACCGGCCGAAAAATGCTCTGGCGCAAACGCTTAAAGGACCAATCGACCGTCACGACCGCCAGCACCGGATCACAGACGGATAAAACAAGCCACGTTAGCCACGACCGAGTTGTAAGAGATGAAAGAGAACGCGCGAGAGTGCCCACGGATGAACTTTTACGATCTATAAAGATCGCCGCCGGGCTGATGCGACCGGACACAGAACGCGAGATTAGGACGATTAATTATGGCGGCACGTCTGAGGAAATGGGCAGGGTGGCCTGTAACTGTTGCTTGTGCGGTAGAACTCCGACTTTCCCGTCGACAGGACCTAGATTAGAGATTCAACCGCAGATTGATGCGAAAACTGCAACGCCTCCGGCGGTAGCTGCGTTCAAGCGTATGTTTATTCGCCCTAAAATCGATCACCCGATATCGCATGATAGATTGTGTCCCGATTGCAAGGCGAAAATCCAGAGCAGGATGTCACGCGAGAGGCATCACGTCGAGAAAATTATCAAGAAGATTCCTCACGATCAGGAGGGCTGCTGTTGTACGTTATTAACTGATAAACCGTGCCGCGCGGTGCCCCGAAAAAGAGTGATCGAGAAAAGAGATCAGGCTAGCTTGGCTAAAATACCTAAGCGAAAGACAAATCCCACTGAACAAAAAAAGAAAGATGATATGCAATCAATTTTAGAGGATCCAGAAAAATTGACCGTGCAGCCGTTGTCCCCCAGTTGCATTTGCTTTAAATTGGAAAGGACTCATGTAGAACCAATTAAAAAAGGAAATTGTTATTGCGCTGATTAAGCACACGTAATTATCATTATTCTATTTAATCAGTCGTGTAATAATATGTATTGTTTGTTCAATTAAACATTTTGAGTTGATATCGTGATACTGCAGTATTTATTGCTAATGATTTTATTCATTTAAAATAAATATAACATTAAAATAATAAGCTGTAAAAGAATATGCGCAATTTAAATGAGCAAAAAAAAATGCAATAAAACATCATGACATTGATAAGATAAGATAAAAAGTTTAAAAGCCAACAGCGGTGACTAGCAGTGGAATCATGAATAAAATGTGAAAAATGCTTGATAGAATTTAATCAGAGTTTATGTGAATACCGAATTCTCAAATTAGATTTCTGGTTGAGACAACGCCAGTAAAAAATGAGAGGATAAAACAGATGAGAGAAACGATCATACCTATATAGTACGCAATTTTCGATAATACGATCTTTACAATGATATAAACGTGAGCAATTCCATTATATGCTTTCCCATACTTTTAATTCATTCGTTGCAATACATAGTGCAGCGATAAAATCAAATATAGAGTTTGTATTCAAATGTATTTTTGCACATGTACGTATACATATAATATATTAAATATATCGTATTGATTCAAAGTAGAGATATCCGCTTGAATAGACATTTTATATTAAATGTTTCTATATTTTAAGAAATTCAAAAAGTTCTTTCGTGCAATTCAACTATTGCATAATAAACAAATCAACAAAGCCACGCAGAATCGAAATGCCATACGATTCTCAATAAATAATTTCAATCGCGATGACAAAAATCGAACGGCGCAGAAATCTATCCGCCTGAAGGATATCTAAAGGACATCTCAAAAATGTAGTATGTCTTTCAGACATCCCTGCGACATCTCCTAAACATTCTTGCTGTCCGGAAGTATTGATCGGCGCTCCGTTCGCGCCGTTCACCTCACGGTGAACTAAAATCGAGACACTCACCGAACGTTGGCCAAAGTGTGCCTGCGGGATCGCAGGTTGTGGTAGCCACGTAGCTCGCCGATGCTGCCCTGCTCAGCCTGCATCCTAGCCTGAGCCGTCGCGGCGGCAGTAGCGATCACGTGGTGTTGGTGCCCTCCGCCGGGGGCTCCCGCCGTGGTGACGCTCCTACGAGAACGCCAACCCGATCTGCTGCCGCTCGGCGTGGGCGATTTTTTAGGTTGATACGGTCTGAAAATGGCGTTGGAAACGTACGTCGGCATACCAACGTATTCATCGTGTCGAACTGCGAGGCAGATCGCGTGTATATAAACCGCTACTCTAATTAAGAGTATCTTAAATTATCGTGTCTGTGCAGAATCGATCAAACCCCTAATAGACTTATTGTTTCCTCGCGAAAGCACTTTGGGCACCTTAACACGTCACGACAATCTGTTGCTGCGTTAGAAGAATCTCGCCTTTATATTGTCCCCTACCCTTGATTTATCTTCTACCCTTCACTTTTCCATCTTTTCTCTTTTTCGCCTTGCTTCCCTGCTCACCCAAAAACTTCAACGTACCGAAAGATTCTCTTCGGCATGGATCTGCGCAAAAGAAATATCGACTCTTTGCCAAAGGTCTATCGTTCAAATATAATGAGACAGAAACGTGACATCCTATATAAAAGGGAGATATATTACTATAATATATACCAGAATAGAGATTATTTCAAGATTGGATCCTGTGTATGGGTATGTTCATGAGTCATGTCGTAATATCTAAATTCATTATGCCCGTATTACAGAATTAATATAGTGACAGCAATGGCCGACCTTTCCGGCACGCTCTCTCTCTCTCTCTCTCTCTCTCTCTCTCTCTCTCTCTCTCTCTCTCTCTCTCTTTCTCTCTAGACAATTTCTGAATTAATTACACCGATTAACGAGCTCGGGTCATCGTATCATACTCTATAGCTAAGAGCCTGGATCAATATCACACGTTATAAATCCGTGATTACAATTTATTCATTATCTATCCCATTTATCACATACAACAATAGAACGTTAAATAGGTTTCTCAGAACGCCTACACTTTTAATCTTGATGATGGATTTCGGACATGATTGTCAGGCGTATTATAATGCTTAACGTGACATGACGTTTGTCATAACCGCAAGATTTCTATTTCTCCGACTCCGGTAACCGGATGTGCTAGGGAAATGGGCTACGACACGGGTAGCTGACACTTCTGGACCCGAGAGATTGCAAACGTGTTGCCGCAAGGATCTTTCGTCTCTCATTTTTCTTTTTTTCCCTTTTCTTTCTTATTTGCTCTTGTCGCTGTACGTAATACAATGCGAGAATGGCTGCGACGAAAGTGAGAAAGACGGTTTTACATCAGAGCTGTCGAGTAGCGTATAGCAAAAGGCTTCTAGAGAGAAAACGCGATTACAGTCGCTTGTATTTTGCACAAGCCACGCACTTATCCAATAATGACCCGATAAAAAGAATGCGGGAGATAATCTGGCGGGAGAATAAAGGAAGGATAATTTGACAAAGATAACACGAAAACCTGTACAAATTTAAACAAATGTGCTGCTGATAGAAGCACCCAAAGAGTAACTTGCAAATACTGACAAATGCAAAATAAATGTAAGTCACATAATCTGTCAGTTCACAAAATCACTACAAATTATGCAACAATATAAAAAATAGACAATTGATAAAATTTCGCGTATAATTTTACATTTACTACCAAAATCGCTAAAAAGTGGTTATAAATGGAACAAACTCGACATAAAAAGAAGCATAATTATATAGAAACCACATAAACATAAGTATGTATAAGGAAGGGGAATTTGTTACATTGGTTTTAAGCTCTCGTCGATTAATGAAAATAATAAATACAATCGACACGGCGCATCGTGTTTGTCGATAATGAATGCATAGACGTTATTGGGAATTAATCGCAAATCAATACAGATTATTCTGCGTATTAATCAAATCGATCCCCATTCGTTGCGGGGCTTTCCGAGCATTAGCATTCATACATTACTTCCACAGTTCTCGTCTGTATGCGCTTTGACGCGTAAGGGCTTACGTTCTACGTCGACAGAACCTGAATTATCGCCGGCGAACCAGCTCACCCCACGCGTTGCGTCAATACCGATGATATACTACCGCGTATGGGGCTTTTCGCCGATGAGAGAGAACTTAGCGTTTTGATACGACTGCGACTGCATCCGTCAAAATAACACGCGCGAGCATGTGTCTATAATGGACGTGCCGATGTAATCCGCGGATCCACAGTCTGTTACAAATCACCATCGCCGTTAGATGCCATTAGATTTCTCATTGATCAACCGCGATTTTAATAGGATGTAGAACATCAACAGGTTGCTTTGCGACGCGGAATAAATCGGTTTATTCAATATCGCGACGAACAGTCAATGCACAGTTGAGGCACGTGCGCGAATTTCTGATCAATCGGATTGACTATAACATAACGTGAGCCAATCTCGCGGAAGGGAGTAGAGAGAGGGAGGGAGGGAGAGAGAGAGAGAAAGGAGAGAAAGATATGAAATCCTTGGTCGTCCTAATATGATACCGAAACCCCGTTCTGACTGCATCGTTGCATTACATAGCCATCTTTGCACATATGCACATATCTATCTGCACAATGTGTGCGCTCGTACATACGTGCCTATAGATCTCTATAGACTGCTAATACGCGGAACTGAATTCTCGAATAACGTCGAAGGAAATAGTCATTTTGTGCTCCCGTGCCCTCTTCCAGCCATATCCGATGATATAGTCATTGCATCGCTAAAATTCCGTCTCGATTCCGACTTCGAATCACATGTGCATATCTCAACGGAGATGCAACGTATTCTCAGCTTCGTTTCTATAGGGTCCACTCTCGTGTTCTAATTATACGAGATTCGCCTCGGAATTAGCTTACCAGACGGTCTATTTCGCGACGGACAGGATACGATCATTATGGCGTTATAATTCAAATTCACTCACTCTCTGGCAACGTATCCCGGTCCACATTCTCAAGTCAAAGATAGACAGTATCACGAATTTAATGAAGTATAAAAGCTTTCGAGCGAGACTTAAAATAGCTCGCGTATTACTCGGTATCCGCGAATCGATAAGATATGTCTATAATAAATTAATCCTAGAACATTGCTTTATACATGCAATTTTGTAAAAAAATCAGGACAATCGATATCAAACGGTGCTCATGGATACTCACGTTACATTTGAAAACGATTAAACCGATTGTATTAAACTGATGTACAAAAAAATCCGCAGCCAGTCCAGATTTGCGGTGAACAATATGAGATTAACTTTTGTTTTTAAAACAACGATAATTCAAGTCCTTCAAAATGATAAAAACAACAACATCAACTTAACTATTTTTATCTATAAATTAGGGACAATTATATTTAAAGAGACGAATATATGTTAACCTACATTTATCTATTGTTAAATTTAAAACAAAACTCTCCGCTTAATTTCAATCCGTGCGAAGTGTTGAAAGAAGAGAGGAATAATCAATTAAGAGCTTGCGATTTTCAAATTGTTTCTGCCTCATTACATCCTTAATTAAGATCTTATAAGTATCCCCTACATTAATTACGTCAGCCGTTTTAGCTTTCTCGGAACAAGTTAATTATTGGTTCGATCATGTTCCCCTCTAATGTTCTAAGTAACCTGAGGAAGCTTGCCTGCAGCTATGCCGCAAGTTTGTATTTCCGTCCCAACTATTTCCATTTTCGCAATAATATAGCGTGCTAATTACAGTCTTATAATTTTCTACGAACAAATAGCACTTTCGTATTATTAATACGTCTCCTTCTATCACAATTATAATCAAAATGTATTTTCAGCTATATATGCATATATCATTGTAAGCATGTATATCGATCATTTCACGTTTAAATTAGTTAATCGCTTGATAACCTGCGTGTACTTAGACGCTTAATAGTAATGGTCATTAGCGTAAAACCGACGGCCGTTCATTATTAGTGTTAGACCGCTATGAATAGCAAGAGGAAAACCGCAATCAATGCTAAACAAACAACATCGGGTTGATCATTTTCTGAATGATTATATATGTATATAGATTTACAAATGACTTCTTTCAGTGTAAAAGTATAAAAAAGTTTTAAATAAAAGCTCATGGCGTGGCACCATAGATATTTATATCGCAAATCTCTTGAAAAATGATTTTTCTTATGTAAAAAAAAATCAATATTTTTTTTCCTGAATAATAAAATAAAAGATTTTATATCGAAATATGTAATTATTACAAATAATTTAATGCTTATTCGAAATTAGTCTTGAAAGTTTAATTATTGAACGTAATAATTAATCATTAATCACACAAGCATTTTTCTCAACAAATTTTGAGCAAACAGAAATGAGACATACATGATTAACAAAACTAGCAATACTTTTTTCTTCGCCAGCATCATATATTTACTAAACACATATTTAACCAGCGGTGATGCTTTTGCGCAGCCATATTCTATGTATTATAATTATCGGGGCGAACATCTCCGCAGGTGTTAGGTCTAATGGCAGGATTTAAAGCACCGTGCACCCGATACATGTTCTTGTTAACCCATATCGCCTGCATCCCCCTAATTCCATTTGGTCGGCAGTGTCCACTCGGGGAAATTTCGGGCACGCTCTCGATGTTTCCTGCGGCTGATTGGATAGTCATGACGCACAACGATATGGAACTATTGACTACCTTTCACACAAGAAGCACACTCTCGACGATATTCCTCTTACTATTCATTCTCCTATTATTATTCATTATTCCTCATTTGAATTTGTTATATTTGTTCCCGGATAGAAAAAATAAAAATTTAATTCTTGTTAAAATAGCATTCAATCGAAAAATTAACTGCTTACAAATCCTATTAACCTATTATACATTTAAAGAAATTGTTTTAGCATTCAAACAGCTACCATTTCTAAAATCTAACTTTTTTATTCCTATTTTGTATTGAAAAATATATCTGGTAACAAAAATACTCCAAACTAATGATTTTGGAGGAAGAGTTTGAATAAAACATGTGCAAACGAACGTAACGATACTGTTATAATATAATATGTGTATAATATATATATATATATATATATACACACACACACACACTATATATGTTCTCGGAAACATAGCAAAAAGAAATGATACTATATGTTTTATTTTTCTTTTTCGCATCAGATATCTCTTTCCCTTGTTAACGTATCCGGTTTTAAATCACGACTAGAACCCGGGTGAACTACATGTGCAACGTTTATATTAATGCGCCATATTCAAACAAGCGTCCAAAGGTTTGCGGTGCAGCTCACAATATCCAAAGAGCGAATCGACGCGCCATAATGAAATTCAGTATGTCAAACGTGCTTATCCAACTGCTTTCCTCTTCATATCTCTCATATTGAATCCTTCATTAACCTGATACATTAATTTCCACGCGTTTATCAATTATCATTAGCTCTTAATATAGATCATTTTAATAGATAAGTAAGAGGGACTATACATTATATTCGAACGAAAGTGTTTCGCTCGTGTTTCACGTATTCCTATCTAATTTATCAATAAATCTTCTCTAAATGCAAAACATACAGTATTCTCTCTTATCTTTATCCGTTAAATATATTTTGACTAAAAAGGAAAACTAAGAAATCGTATCTCGTGATATTTTTCATGAAATTCTCCGCGTTGGTGAAATATTTTAAGATAAAGTATAATTTGATTTGAAATTTTGTCACCGTCGTTTCAATTTTCACAACTTTTAGAATTGAAAAACAGCACGCGCTCTGATTTCCTCTATATTTCCTCCGATTTATTTAAACGTATTCGATCTATTTGTATGTTATAAATGTATTTGTATAATCGTAAGGATAATATCATAAAATATGAAAAATAAATTTATTTAAAAAATCTTCAAAAAAACTCGAAAAGAACTGGATAAAAATGAAAAAGAAATAGTCTGAAAAGTGGATCTAGATCTCAATGCTTCACAAGCAATTATGTTAAGAATGTAGAGCAACCAATGCGAATTACTTGTTACATTTAATCCGATATAGGACATGAATAGCGGACAGATAAAATCTTCCCATTCTTGAGATTACCTACCGTCGCATGGCCAATCGAAGATTTTCCCGTGCCATTCTCTACGAGCACAATAACCACACGAGTCCCATTGAACCGAGTGCATCAATCGGTATATGAAAGCGCGCTCCACATTTTAGCAAGAAAAGACCGATAATCAAAGATCGTTAATACAATATACATTTCCCTAATTTTATCTAACAATAAGAATACAAAAGATCCGAGTGAAAAAAAAACTCATATACAACGACAATTATTAGCACATTGACATTCTAAAAAATGATCTATTAAACAGAAACAAATTTCTCTCGACTTACGCAATTACATTATGATAAATGGGAATTGTTTCATAACTTGGGATAAATTCATCTCGTACTACTAGTTATTTATTATTTGTCTGCCGGCATTTTCGCGCCGCACAATTGCTTGCGTGACATATTAATAACTTCTCCTTTTTCCTCGAGACGAACGCTCTCGAAGATTGAAACTAGACGTAACTTTCGCAACTGTAATGTATCGTTAAATTGGGTGAACAACAAAGTCAGGCGAGTAAACGCAATTTGACGTCGACGTCGATATATGACAGACGTAAGTTTGATTGCATATGTGTACATATGGCACTACAACATAACGTGCAATATTGAGAAATGTGTCAGTCCGAGACAATGAAACTGTAAAGCAAACACGTATGGACCAAGAAAGTTTGTCCACTAAATCTCGCAGCAACAGACGTCTATAGACATATTTCAAAGCAATTATATAATTTTAAGAATGACAAATTCCATATATAGATAAGTATAGATATAGTATGGCTTAATGCTATTGTAAACAGATACGAATAGAATTTTCCGTTGATGCCGCCTGCTTATAAATGCAGATTTATGCATAATACTGGAGTATCATAGGAGAAATACGTTACGTTGAGTGCGTAAAATGCTTAACGTTATTAATACATAGCGTAATGATAATAATGCATGAATTACGTGCATATATACACGCGAACTGCCGTCAGTTAATTGCGATCATAGAGAGAAGGGTCATTAATTAATCGCGAAATTTAACGCATTCTATTGATATACCTATAACAGAATATTTAATTAAATCGGCAATTAGCTACTTAAAGCGTTGTTTACACTACACGACACGATACGTTCGCATTAATGATATATATATATATATATATATATATATATATAAAACAATTACTGATGCGGAGCACTCTTAAAACTCCATCTGCAGGCTAATAATTGTGCACCGTGTGGAAAATAATCAAATACATTTAATATAGATAGCAAATGAGTAGCAATTGAATGCGACTATTAGACTGAGAACTATCCCCGTAATGGGTTCCATCCCATAGAAAACTACCTAATCGTGTTTGAGTGCTACTAGATTATGACTCAACTGTAATCTTCGCTGAAAACGTCCGCTAAGTTTGCGTTTAATTGATACTCACAGAACTCTGTAAAATAAACTCAAATGCTACGATCTTAATGCGATGTAACAGTCATCAATTCCACAACGATATCGTGTAAAACGTGCGATGTAAACATCTCTAATAGCGCCAGAAGAACCAAGGTAAAACATAATAATAAATCCAATTCTGAGACGCTTAGCGCAAACTAGATCGAGAAACCCGCGAAACTAGATTAATCACTGACCGTTCTCGGACGTGACGACACTCCTCATCGTCTTCTTCCTCGATGTCGTGCAGCCGCGGGCTAAGCCGGTGCTGAGTACTGCCCTCTCTGCCGTAATCTTCCTCGTCGCCTATCCTTAGCTCGCACTCCTTCTCCTCGTCGTCGTCGTCGTCGAGATCGTCGTCGAGATCTTCGTCGAGACCACCGAGTGGCGCACGGTCCTTAAACTGAGCTACGCAAATACGTTTCGGTGGCTGATACTGGTACTGTTTCTCCTGCTGTAGAACTTTCTGGTGTTGCTGTTGCTCGTGCTGCTGTTGCTGGCCTCTTTGGCCCTGCTGATGGGGCTGCTGATACTGCTGATGTCTCAGCAAGGAACTTTTCTTGTCCTCAGGGGTGGCCCCCGAGACACCAACACCACCCCCACCCCCGCCGCCGCCGGCGCACGGCAGGCAGCAAGACCACGCGCCCCCCACCTCGGCACCCTAGCGCACTCAATGTCAAAACATCCAGGGAAGCCAGCTGCAGCCAGGGTGTTCTGTTTCAAGCCCCAGCAGAGGCACCGTCCGCGATGCTGATCGACGTGCTCGCTGGGGATTAGCCGTCCCCAGATTCGAGCGAGTTAAGTTGAGTCGCTGGTGTGTCGAGTGTCGTGATATATACGACGATACTCGATGCTATTTTCTTTGTTGACTTTTCAAGTCCCTACTCAAGACGACGAAATACGGTTTTGGCATGAGCGCAGACGTGAGTGTCCTTCGCTCCGATGAAGACCGGCTGGATATCCGTCGTCTCCCAGAGTTTTTCTAGCACGATTTTGTTGCCTGAAGTACTCTGGAAATGCTTAGCATCCGTATAAATGAGCGACGAGCGGTCGTATCGCGGAACTCAAATTGTTGATTTCATTTTCCCAAGAAATTCAACCGTTCCTTTGCCTCGTACTTTACACTCGACGACGTAATGTCTTGCGAGCTGCATGGCTTTTTTTATTTCTTAAGGGCTTCGTCCGTACTGTATACTGTGCAAATTTTTCACACATTTTTTTTCTCTCAAGTCACTCTTGTAAGCTATGCAAATTTCCTACGGCAACAATTTAAATAATTTATATCCGCAGAAAAGATTGTCCTCTTGCAGGGCTTTCGTTTTTTATTATAAACAGATTAGCAATGTATCTCATCTCAGACAGTAAAAGTTATCCTTACTGGCTTTATGGCTGGGATATGTTTCGTAACACTGTAATCTGCAATGTTTGAATAGCGTGGCTTTTAAAACTCTAAAGATATCTCTTTCCTCTAGATTATCTTTGTTAAAAATAACAGAAATAAGGAAGTATGTGTTTCTCTCTCGCTATCATTGTAAAATCTTTCAATATAGAATTTTAACATTAAAAATGTATTCAACATTAGTCTTATCTTCTTTTAATTATTTTTATTTCCTGCACTGGAACGTTTTAATTCAACGGTCATCGGAAAATTGTCTCTCACATCTGAATATGCTCACACGATGAACATCAAATGATGGATCAACTGAATATCGAGCAGCCAGTAAAATTGCCATCGTGACACATTTAGCACGGTGAAATCACCACATGAAATTAGTGATTCGTATTCAAGCCACGCTCGCCATCATTCTTAGGTCGTCTTGATACATAGATTTGCTTCTTAAATACCATGATAAATTCCCCGTCGCACTTTGTTATCTCGGAAAATTAAGGAGATGAAGCCTCAAAAATCGTCCATCATTACTTTCAAAATCCCAATATCTCCTTTTTAAAACACTCGATTTCTTGCCCTTTATATCGATATGATATATATGCATTATCAATAAATCAATTACGGGCATACTGAGTCTTCAAATATTGAAGTACCTCAATCTTTTGCTTTTCAATGAATACTCCGGTTTCTAAATCGCATTCTTACTCTCGACGTTAATCTTTTTGCAGAGTCCATTATTATACAACATCATCTCGTAGCAGTAACATATACTAATGAAACGATTAATGGAGCAAGTTACCCTTTGTCTCAAGGCTTCCTTTGATGTTACATCGTCTTTCGTGTCAGTTTTTCCCTTGTCCTTTTGCCCACATGATTAACTCTGTCTGCAGCGTTTCCATCTGTTTTTAAATAAAAGCAAAATTCCCAACATCGCCCAAAGTGAAATAACCACCGATAATTTCCTTATGCTAGGGAATATTTAATGGAAAATATCTCTATTTAAATCCTCGCGTTTATCTTACGAATTGAAAACTTCAAAACATGGCTGTTCTCTTGACATTTTCGATTTACGCTCCTGTGACCTATCCTTGAATCCTGTTAGCATTATCTCACGCCTTACAAAGATTCCGTTTATTAGCCACGCGAGCTTAGTATCCCCTTTAGTCGACACTTACACTGAATCTCCCCGAAAACCGTAAAATGTTGTTAAGGCGCGGCATCCCTCTGTACGTTATTTTCCCAGCGTAAGAAGTTCACAATAAACTTGCCATTCTCCGACTTGCGCTCGAGTCTCCACGTCCATTTTATTTTTCCGTCCTCGCCACATTCGCGCACTTCCACCCAACTATTCACGTCCCGCAGTAACCAGCTATTATGAAGTAAACTGAACATGTAGAATTTCGTCGTTGCCGTCGACAAGCCCGCTCGTCGCTCTTAATTTATTTCGTGTTTACCAGGACACTCAGTACGCGGTTTAGGAAACTTTAAGACAACAAACCGCGACTAAGCTAGCTATATCTACGCATCCTTTTACGCCTTCTTGTTTGCAGTACAGTTTACCGGCAACGGTGCTTACTATTTGCTCAGGATGCCACATCGTCAAGTCACTTGTTTTCATGGATTATAGAATCTACATATTATTACTTGTTGAATCTATTGTGTTATTATCGATTGCCGTAGTGACGTACAAAACTATGTTACCAACGATTCTGCATGCTGACGCTTCGCTTTCTCATATTTTTATTTCAGCTTCTTGCTTCTCGTCACAGTTTCCTCGTATATTGAATATATGTTATCATACTGTAGAAAATAGCGCTGAGATGGCAAATCGAGGTCAATTAGAAGAATTTTTAATCGATTCTTTCCGCACAGTAAACATTTAATTATTACAAAATTAATTATAAATTAACAGTTAATTTAAGATATGTTACATCTACCCCAAATTTTTTCGCTACTACATTGCTTCCAGTTAACTGTGAACGGTGAATTTCAATAACTCCTGTTAAACCACTTTTATCCGCAACGAGGGCGACTAATAACACGCGAAATTAACATTGCGAAAGATCGTAGCAATTTCAGTCTATAATCAGAGAATACGCGCAATTTTCCACGACATGCAAGCGTCGGATCGAACGCACTTCTATACACAGATTTCCCATTTTGGCACGACGTGTTCGGGTTACAAGTCAAAATTATGCAAAAAAGGATCGCTCGAGAACACGAACGAATTCTACTATTGTCGTTATTTGCGCTTAATCGTGTATTACGAGCGGCTGACACGAATGAGCTTTCGATTTGCACTCTCGTTCAAATAACTCATTACTCGACCCACGATTACACGCACTCACTCGTGGATTTACACTTACACTGAAATACGTTCCGTTTTTTTAAAAAAATATCTGTTTACTCTAGAAATGGAGTTCATACGGATGCGTTTGACGGATAATTTCCACTAACGATGGATGAGGCTCTTGATGACGACGACGATACAGAATCCAGAGCAGAACACGAAATTGATTGTCGACCGTTGAGAAGGTTGCGCCCGGGTAAGTCTCGTGGAATAATTAGAGATATTGGACCGACGTTCTGTAAAATTTCGTGTAAGATTCACGATGTACTAAAAAAAAATGCTCTAGCTTCGTAGTATAACAGTTATTTCAATACAACCGAGAAGAGAGATACATGCAAAAGCAAGAAATTATACGTATTGTAACAATATCGACGTGTACAATGCCACATACTGATAATGATCGTGTCGAGATATTTATTTTTCTGTTACGTATTCTGTTATGTGTCATTTAAATAAAGTGCTTAAATATAAGTATCAGAGCGTCACAGTCTTACTTTGCGTTTCTTCGTTGCGCCATTTTATCTTAAGATAGTCTACCGCGTACAATCAGAGGATCAAATCGTTGTAATTAAGAGGCTGTATCGCGCGCGTGCATTTAATCTCAATAATGGTACTTTAGCAAGGGTTTTCTTTGGCGCAGGAAGCGCTAGGTCGTAAATTAAATGCAAAGGTTAAGGCTACAAGACTCTGAAGGCTATGCAAAACGAAAAGACAAGCACGCAACGCATAACCCGATCACGTTTCTCGGATAGGAACGAATCTACAGTTTCATAATACGAGAAATACGTTCGATTTCGTTAATAAATCAATGAATGGCAAACGCGTTTTTACGACGACATTATTTTTAGTCGCTGGTCATATGATATTTACGTTTTATAGCAGCGGTTGGGTACGCGATAAGAAGATTCACGAGATTATTTTGACGCAACAAATGCGGACTTCGTGCAATTTTTATTTCA
Source organism: Tetramorium alpestre (assembly GCA_021460005.1). Taxonomy (NCBI): domain Eukaryota; kingdom Metazoa; phylum Arthropoda; class Insecta; order Hymenoptera; family Formicidae; genus Tetramorium; species Tetramorium alpestre. The sequence continues at coordinate 1,428,087 of JAJVSH010000003.1, read as the reverse complement.
ATATGTTCATTACGTGTGACTAAATTAAATAAAAATTAATATCCCCTTCGAAATCTTTCGTTTATTCTACTTATTGAACATATATGCCCTCGTTAGCGATTATTAAATCATCGAGTTTGGACTTTCGACATGATACGAGCATTGAGAAAGCGTCAAAGAATAATATCAGTCTGTGATTTACACTGACTTTTATTTCACGCATAAGCTAAATAGACGAGATCGATCCACTACGGGGAATGCGTTTTTGATGTCGTACATTTTCTCTCAGCTATAAATCCTCTATAGGTTACACACTTTAGCGAAATGGGTTTTGTAGAACGATTGTAGAAGGATTAGTATCGAACAGGAGAGGTTCAAATGGAATACATTGCATACATAGTGAACACAACGAATGAAGGACATTAGTAATTTAAGGGTCAGTAATTATAACCACGCGGAATATCCCAGAAACTGTAGCTGCCAGCTACTGCAACATAATTTGATGCTTAATCAGTGAATCGAACATAGTCACATATTGGTATTGCAGGACGTAAACGAAAGTTCGTGGGTACCTTATAATAAATTAATATATTCCATTTCACCATTGTTAAAGCGAAAATATATTACCACTGATTGATTGTGAGATATTCGATAAAGTCTTTCATAAAAATATATCAATTACTATTAAATTGCAGAAAAATTCTATATTGTGATAATAAAAATGTATTACACAGGTCTATAATGGAACTTGAAAACGAATGGAAAAAAGAGAAAGAAAATTTGAAAAATTAAGGGAGAAACCAATAACGAGTACGTCGATGATCGATAATGAGAATTTAACCGTGGAATACCGGGAATAAAAGCGTCTTCAGAGATTGTAAATTACATTTTTCTCTTGAGATTATATCGCTACAGCTGTGTAGCTAAATCAGCAGCGGTAATATGGAAATAGCTGACACCGACTAAATGGTGAACTACTCGTCTAAATTACAAAATAATTAGTAATTAGTGGTGTAAACAAAAGTTGCAAAACAACTGCAATTTCACCGAATGATCAGGATTGAAATCGTGGTTTAACACTTCATTAAATTAATTTAATCTGAAACACGAGTTTGCAAAACATTCCTTGTACTCTATTACTCTATTAAATTAAAATGAATTATAAAGATCTCGCCTTATTTATCTTAATTGCGCTCAAATTATTTATATATGCATTAATATGAATAAGACAGAAATGTGTAATCATAAAAAATAATAGAAATAATTCCTAATCTTTCTTTACTTCTCTTTTCCATTATAATTTTAATATCACAGTTCATTAAGAAAGTTTAGCGCGTGCAAAATTTGAGACAGTTTTCTACCGGTATTTCTCAGCAAGAAAAAATTAAAGGAGTTTGGCGACTACTGTAATCAAGCACAACGGAATCATCACCCCCGCCGAGTTAGGGATTTTAATTTTCCTGCAATCTAGAATTTTTGCCAAACCATTAAGTCGCAAAATTGTCTGGAAAGCAGACAAACTTGAAATTTGAAATTAAGATTTAAGATTGCTAGATTGTAACAAATTTGTAGCGTTTCATAAATAATATTGCAAATTCGTTGCTTTTCATGACAGATACGCTGATAAATATTTTCCCGCATATCGACACGTAATATTAGTTGCAATAGATATTTTGAAAACGCATAATTAATCGCATTATATGTAATGTGTACATGACGTCTACAACAAATATTACGTTACTGATATAAATTCGGATGTAAACCTATATAAATTACGATAGAATGCGAAATTTTATGAAATTTAAATAAAACATAATATATGAATCGAAATTACGAAAGTACTACGTATAAAGTGTAATACAACAACACGACCTCCGTTAATAAGTTTTAAAGAAACTATTATACATCTGCATGGTTTCTCAAATCCATTATACATGACAAGTATAATGGATATAAATATACAGGGTTGGATTTCTATGTTTTTTTAGTCCAGTAGGAATCAAATTCTCAAACAAAATATTGACATAAAAAATCATAATAAAAAAAGAAAGAAATAACGTGAATAAACATACAGGTTCAGCATTTCCGACTATCGATCTAATCTATATAATATAAATAATACAGAAGAACTATGAAAGTTGCGTGGGAAATGATTAAATATGTTTACTGAACTTTCAAAGAAGGAATTGTGAAAATGTTGTTTCATTAAGAAACAACGGTAAAGTAATATCTTACGGTACCAATGAAAAGAATAAAACAATGCGCGAACAAATATCTTCTAAGAGAAAAAAAAAACAAATATCTTCTATTACACGTTGTTTTCTCATTTTTATAACTTCAATGCATTACGAATGCATCTATTGTTGTCGATTATGGAACATGACAATGCACGGAACGTTGCGATTATGCCCAAGTTCACCTATGGAGATCATCGATCGACACCATTGGCATCTTGAATATGTGTAATCGCTTTGTTAACACTTCATGCAATGCAAGATCACACATGTATATTGTCTGTTAAATTTGCATCTTTTTACTTTTTTATCTTTTATAACTATATATAAAGTTATGTAAAAAATATATACAGCAAAAACTATAATTTTGTTAAATATTTTCTAAAATTAAAAAAATTTTTTTAAATTCAACAAATTTGATTAAATGAAAAAATTTTTAATAATTATTCATAATCAAAGATAATCAATGATAAACTAAATTTCCCACACAGATATATAATATATTCAATAGTATATGAAACAACAGGATTACAACATAATTTAAGATGACTAATTACAAGAATCATGATTTAGAGAGGCGAATAAAGAGAGTTCTTCAATAATGGGTAAATGATCGCAAATGATACCTAATTGGGGCAAACTATATGCATGGTGTGATATGTTATCAACGTTTATGAATAGATTCAGGTAAATCAATATACGGATTATTAATAGTATGCGCGCGGATTGTACAGTAACAAAAGTGTCGATATTGCGAATATTTTTAAAATCAACCTTTCAAACTTAATCGGATTAATTTTTCAAATAAATATTTATACTTTTTATCATTTAATGTCACATCATCCGAACGTTTAAATTATCAAACTTTTGCGAAAGTAATATTCTCTAATTCACGATCAAACGTTACTCAAATTTAATAAAAAAAGATATTCAAAAATCACGATTAAAAATATATATATATAAACTATACTATTTCTTAAATACGGAAAAATAGTTTCATCACCACATTAATTGTTAAATTGGTCAAATAATCACATGATTACTCGAAACTGTGAATTGAGTGTAATTTCTCGTTAACCTTATTATTTCAAAAATAATCGCGACGACACAGCACTCGGATGAAACTATATGGTGTTGCGTGACGTTCGTTTCGGCTGAAGATACATTCTGTCGAAGCTGCATCGGTGTCAAGACTATCCTTGTTCCTTGTCTTGTTTTCAGGCTTTAAATTGACATTTATCTGTCGACAGCCAACGGTATTTCTTTCGTATATAGGCTGCATCCCTGATACATTCGTTGCTATTATCGAATTTCTCGATAACATTTCCGCTTGACGATGAAAATCGGATGAATATGAGAAACGACAGTCCACAGGGTTTTAAAAATGTTTTCAAAACTTAAATATAAATGATATCAAGCTTGAACTATCAATAAAGTGGTGATAAATGATAGAATTTTTCTTTAACGTAGCTTTACAAATATCGTTTTGATGAAACACCTAATTTTCAACAAGTCCATACATAGAAATTTAATCTAACGACACGTGTTTCAATATGTGGCAATGTACATAATCGTACGCGTATAGACGTATTATTGGCAAAAATTAGTGTAATCTGAATGCTAATGCTTTGGGAATACTACTGAATGTTTATCCTTTCCTTGAAATTCGCTTCAGCCGAATCATTTTCTGAAGCTATTGTGTGCCATTGTTGTAACTTTTAACAAAGAATCATTTCAATGCTTACCCATACATATGCGCGTATTAATAGATTCCTCAGCAATAATTTACAGTAACTAAAATTATTCTACTTGATTCAATTGTATTCTTTCAATGCAACTCTTTTAATAACGGCAGAATGTTAAATAAGAAATCATAGCTTACAAGAGTAGCTTAACAGGAAAAACGAAAAGAATTTGTAATGTATGCGATATCATGCACAAATAATTCATGTTGTTGAAGTATATGGATCGGCAAATATCATGCCGCGTGTCCGTCTGTTCCGTATGATGGAAAGAATCTATTTCCTCTTCTATTCACACGAAAATTTAATAATTTCGAGTCACGAGACAACAAAACAAGATTATGCAAGAGATATTGCCACTCGAAAGCACACGGATTGAGCAAATTCCTTTCGAAGATTTCCAGAGAGGAAAATAAAAACCTTTGAATATGCGTATAAAACTTCGTCGGATTCTGAAACGGTGGAACTTGCGCAACGAAGAATGCACGCATATCGCAGTTTTACAACAGGTGCTCGTGAGATCTCGACTCTATCATCTCGCGCTGCATTCGCAGTACAGACTTGACGAACGCGATCGAATGAACGTTTGTTTCATTTGCAACCGTTTCATTTGCAGCCGTTTCATTTGCAACCTGTCAATACTGCTCATTCTATATATAGCTTGTACAAAAGAATAAGCAACAATAGCTGTCTCGCGCAAAAATTAGAACTTGATACAAGTCTGTCAACGTTGCGGATTACCGCGGGAGTAATAAATTGATTAATTTAAATATTGATCTGTATGCATTAACAATTCCCGTTGGTAACACAGAGAGATCATGTTAATAAATTATGTCTGTAATATCTGTATCGATTTTAGTTATATAAATTATAATTTCAATTCGCGGAACTTCTGAACTACATATCATATTCATAAGCGCTCGATTAGCGGATAAGAATTTTATTGCGAGACATCCCTTCCACATACGCTGGAGCGAGAAGAATATTCAATTTCGCAGACAATCGAGTCGCAAATCTCACCGCGGAAGTACAGAATGTACACACGGATGCGCGAGAAAGCGGTACTTTTGTTTCGCAGACAGGCGACGAAGAACACTCTAGGGATGATGGGTGAACGAAATTTAATAGAAAGAGAAAGAGCGACAGGTGAAAGTAGAGAAAAAAAGACGCAGATAAAAAAAGACGCAACTACTTAATCATGTGAAAATATTAGATGAACAATATGGATCTCTTACGCGAATCTGTGTAAAGCTTTGTAATGATAGAATTAATATTTAACAGAACAATTAACAATTTAGATGTCTGAGCACTTTGCTTAAATATCTAAAAATTACAATTAAAAATACATTGCACATATATCCATATTTCATCCTTTATTATTGCAGTCGGTTAAAAGTTTTAAATAATAATTTGTGAATAAAAGTGCGTCCTACAGTTAGAAATAATTCACCTACTCGCGACGTTATCATACTGCATGTGTTTCAGCGGACGGAAAAATAATGGTCCCGCGAAAACAACTTAAATGTGTTTCCGGTGCTTTAGCGAAAAGTTTGAAGTGATAAAACGTGGGAAAACTTGTCTATCGTGCATTCAAGTCGACACGAGTTACTAGATAGAAAAATCGATTGAAAGATCGAGTTTATAATTGCAAATCTGGATGGAAATAGTCTGTCAGTTTATTATAACGATTTCATTAAGATAATATCTTGTGCGTTTTAATAAAATTAAACATCGAATTAATTTCCGCCTCCTCTTTGGATTCTTTTATCTAGTTAATCTAAATATTCAAAATATAAATATGCAAAAGCATTTTTTTTATTAAATATGCACGTCGCTCAGAGATTCAGTTTTACCTAAAAATGTGCAAAATATGCTCTCGAAATAAGAACAAAGCGGTAATAATCCCGCATTCACTGTGTTTGAAAAGAAAACAGAACGATGTTTGCAAAATTAGTTTGTTCATTATTTTAAAGTCTCGATGATGCAGACGCGGACCATTAAACTTTTGTGCAAAACTCGAGGCGTACATGAAAAATTATTGTGAAAAATTATTGTGAAAAAGAATACGAGAGTCCATTTATCTGACTTTTCAGAATTGGAAGCTACAACGCCTTTTCTGGTGAGCGTATCGCAAAATTGTCGCCGCGAGCGTTTTTCTTTAACAAAATTAAAAAGTTCGTCGTCCAAAGATTCAGTTTCACTAACAAGGTTACCGGCGTCCATTAAAGTAATCGATCTCTCGGATAAATATTTCAATACTTTCACAAGGGCGTACTAAACAAAATCTCATGCATGGAGTAAGAAACGAAACCATTTCTTTTCCCATTCAATGCTTGTTTTTGTCATTGCGCAAATTTAAAAAAAAAATGAAATTTAACAGAAAAAAGATATGCTAATCATCACTTATTTTAAGACGTCATAATAACCAGAAAATATCACGCAATTAAAAAAAAATTGTCTTTGAAATTGTCGAAACATATAATGATAAAGTTTATCACTCTGTTACAACAAAAGATCCAAAAGAAATTAAGAATCTCGTTTTCTCTCATCCTTTTGTGCTTCCTTTGAAATCAAACGACCGATAAATCAGTTCATTACTTTGATTCGATCTCGCCTAATCGTCCAACAAAAAGTCGAATATCGCAGCACGTTCTCTCGCCATTTATCACAGACACGAAAAAAAAACCGTTTAATTGTTCGTAATTTTAAGTAAAAGTCCATGAAATAGTGCGCATAGGTATTCATGTTGCAAAAAAGGCGTGTGCAACGTGTGTTCTCTTGTATAAATAAAAAAATCGAATTCTTTTACCAGATAAGTTGCAAATATATTCGCCACGCTTGCAACCTTCGCACACAGCAAGCCGCGCTAAAAAGGAAAAGCTCCCATACATTCTTAGCGCTTTTGTTTTCCCTCTAAAAGCAAACGGGTAATAAAATTTCGTTTGATTTCCAAGCGTGCTGATTTAACGAAAAAAAAACACCGAGTGAAAATTTTCTGGATCAATTGTCACAGAGGCAGAAAAATCGAATTGTCTGATTGATGTTGATTAGAAATTAATTTTACGATAGCGTTCGTGTGCTTTGTTGTTACGACAATGGCACGTAAATTTGCACAAGCAGCGACGGATAAACATACGACGAGCCTCGACAAAGCATCCACCTCTCTCCCGGTGAGCATAACGCCAATAGCGTCAATACTACCTAATAGCGTGGAACATTCTCTCTTCTATTATTCACAACCGGCACGTCCGCCGCCGTCGCACTCGGAGACAGCACTCGCGGGCACTCCCATGAGGATCATGCCGAAAGAAACGGAGCAACCGTCGGCCATACCCTCGCCGGTTGCACTCTGCATCGAACACGCGAATCTAGCTTCTTCCCTGTCACATCCGAGAGATGCGTCCTCCGCTACATATTATCCACTATCGGGCCACTCGCGACGCGACGCACATGAACGTAGTACCGCTCGCGATACACCGGTAAATTGGAGCACGAGCGTATCGGGGTGCATAAAGGAAGGCAGAACGACAGAGAGAGAAAGAGACAGAGAAAGGAGAAGAGACGAGGAAGGAGACAGAGAAAGCGAGACAAATAAAGCGTACGTGAGAAACGATGAAAAACAGAGAGAGAGACCAGGGAGAAGAGACAATGGGGGGTGCGTAGCGAGAGATGCAAATGGCCAGGTGCGCGTTTCTCGTCCGTCGACGAACGTCGAGTGTGCCTCGGCGTTAACCGGAGCCGAGGCGATGTGCTCTCGTGCGCCTTCGTCGTATTGACGTTGACGACGGCCGAGACCCAACTGACGAAAGGGTTCTCTCTCTCTCCGGCGGCGACGCCGCGGCACAGTGCCGTAGCATCCGGAAAAGCGGCGGATTTTCCGAGTACCCGAGCGATGTCCGAGGAGGGGCGGCGGGCATCTATGCTACCGACTACCACCGCGACTACCCTCAGCGCCACTACTAGTATTCCGCGGACCGGCGGTGGGTCCGCAGCCCCGGCTGTTTTGCAAAAATTAGGTCACCCGCATCCACCCCACCACGTATCACCACCAAGGGTATGATATCGTTCACGCGGATGCATGTGCGCGTCTCTTCTACCACCCTACGTATTCTCTCTACGTATCTATCCATCTATTTGTCTATCCATTTATCCATTTATTTATTTATCTATGTATATCTTTGTCCAGTTATCTGTCTATCGATATATCTATCTGGCTATTATTTGTCATGCTTACTCGACGCATGATGCTTTTTTTCCCACCGATTTCGTTCAGTCGACCAATACACGAGTGTCGAGTTGCATTACCACTGATGCTTCCATTGGCGTTTCTACCTTTGGTACACCTTATGTCATCATAAATCGATAACAGTTACCCTTTCGCGTGATAAGATGGAGTGTAAGAAGGATCTCCACGCGGAATACCGATAAAATACGACTACGCGCAAACTCCAATTTCTATTTTACTCTATATTATTCGTACCGACATGAATGTATTGGAAATGACACATTTGTAATTCAAATCTTATAGCTATAATATTAAATAAGCGATATAAAACGGTACACGAAAATAACAATAATCAAAATATTCAAAAAACGCAGTCTTTTCTACTAAAATATAAAAGCGTACGATATGTCCGTGGTACACAAATATTTAATTTTACATCATTTTTCGCCGTTCCGGCCGTAAGTCATAATAAATCCTTCTATGGCAATTGTATTGTATTTTTAATCATATTTTATATAGTTTCCTTTTTGCTCTCGTCGATTATATCTATAAGCGATGGAGAAATATATTTCTGCAAATATATATACACATACATACGCAATATGACAGAGTTAATTTCTTTGCGAAGGTTTTAACGGACCAATTACACTCAGCCGCGATAAACGTCGAGCACAAAGCAGCAAAGTTTAATTACTTTTGAGTCGCCGACTCGCAAATCGGTTCCCTGCTAGATGAAACGTTGTGTTTGTCTTAGGTGTTTATGCACAGAGTTTCTTTTAAAAAGGCGAATCAACGAGGCCATTCAGTTGCGAATCGATTATATGTCATGCTGCTCATTAAAAAAATTACAAGTTTCAAAACTCAATACCTACAGATATATAGAACGTAATTCATTATTCTAATTAGTATTCGGTATAAAATGTATTGTAATTTAATTAAAATATCTCGAAATGAAAATGACCAATTCGAGTTATTGAATATTGGCGTAGATTTCAGTAAATTTATTGAAAGAAACTAACCGCTATATGCGCAAATAATTAATTAGCATCGCCTTTCGATATTGCACTAAATATAATATTTACTTTCATTATTTTACAGCGCGCATAAGCTGCAGATTGTAACGTTAAAAATTTCTGCGAAGAGGAATTGACTCTCACATGTAACGATTGCCACATATCGCGTTGATTTTCCATAAAGCCTTTATCCAGGATTGATCCCAAAGCAATACTGTATGCCATAAATCACATTGTTGTTGTCCGTAAAGAATAACAGCTATCTCGTGGTTTTATTATTCTCTTTTAAATTTTTGTCCTTGATCGCGTTGTCCAACAAAAATTATTATTAACCGCGTTATCTTGCAATATCTTATCTTTAGAAAATTTTAATTAATTAATATTACCTATACATGTAAAATTAAAATTATTACACCAGAACTGATCGTCGTGTGTTAATTTTTGTTTTGAATTATCCTTTTTGTCGTATTATCACGAGTGTAATCAACTCAAGTTTATAATATATCTAAACGTTAAATATATAAATTTTTCTATTGTCACTAATGAACTAAACTTTGTCGTTTTACACTCTTGTTTCGAATCTCATATAATAAACTTCAAGCACAAAGTCTCTCTCGCCTCTTTTCTCTCGCACTGAATATATCCCAGTCATTTTATCCCATTGTTACAAAAACGATTGACTTTGAATATTGTATTCTGCTTCTCGTTTTATCGTTTGATAATTAAATCCTTTATATTGCAGAATACAGAAAGGTCAGAGCGATGTTTTAGCGTAATATTCCTTCCAGTTAACCGCCACAATAATGAATATTTAAATGTCGAAGTAAACGCGAGTGGCGAAATAAACAAACTACCTTATCTAAAGCATAATGTCTGAACCGTTCCGCTAAAGGCAGATACGATGCATACTAGAACGCGAGAAGAGCGTTTTGAAAGCTTGGGAATAACCCTGCGATAATTTATTGATCGCAAATCGGCATTTCGATATGACGTATTGAGCAATCCTTCGAACTGCATCTCGATCCTCGTCCCGAAGTGATTACAGACGAGTATCGGATAATTGGATAATTAGCATGCACGGTCAGTTTAGCTGTTGGAACCGTCAGTGTCACTTGAACAGAAACGATCATTTCGTATGTGACTGCGTACGTGACGCAGCACACGCGAACTGTCATCGACATCGATAAGTAACCATATTAAAGTGTTATAAGCAACGTCTTATTTGGCCAATTAGTCTTACGATTATTTCCGCAGAAAAGAACGATTACGTACAATACATTTTTAGATCTACTGAAAAATATTATTCATAACATTTGATGTACATATGTACTCCTTGCATAAAGAAACAATCTGATTTCTCATTACGGCGCGCATAACAATGAAAATAATTATTTTAATCTTGTGTTTGTCATATCAAGTTTATTTATTTATTTNTTTCATATTTTAATTATATTAGTAGCAAAATAATTGGAAATAACTACCGCGACGGATTTTTAATAAATAATAACAAATAAATACAGTATGTGAAAATTAATCAACTGCGCCGTCTATTGTATGAGTGTCGGTACGTTTCAAAATTGAATCGGCCTGATTACTACATGGTCTGTAAAGTTGGCACCCCGAAAAATGAATTTTTACTACAGGCCGACACTTTCCTGTATATTTCAACCTTGAATTTTTATCCATTTTAGCGTTTCTATTAAATTAACTTCACGCTGAAAACGCGGAAGATATGAGGAGAGTCATCGTGTGATTCCATGCGGAATTTCCGTCGTCATCGTCTGTATAAGAGATATTATAGGAGAATAAGGGCCATAGCCCACCGATAAAAACCAGCATTAAGCTCCAGATACGTGTTTTTTACGATGTCAAAGATATAGAAGCATTACACCTTTTTTCTGATACCGCACTTTTTTATGATCGTGTTTTTCATTGTAATACATTTATTCATTTATTTATTTATATTACTAACACAAAAATGTAATTTAAATTAACGCGAATTTCTAACTTCTTTCAGTATTATTTGTATTTAATCTTCAAAACATATTGCATGAAAATGCAAGATTATAAGCAATCATCAAAATGATACCTAAAAAATTTTTTTAAATAAACCTTAAATTTCTACTTTTTCGTTTATCGAGAATGAAATATAATGTTGATTCGTTGGAGCTTAAGTCACGAATTTTACATAGCAAAAATAATAAATAGAACTAGATAATACATTCTCTCTTCGTACTCATGGTTTATTCCTCATTATTAAATTTGTTAAATATTAATCTCTCAGTAAAATGTGGTATGTCCTGATTGTCACAAGGAGTCAAAAATTACATAGATTTAGTCGGGAAAATCATATCAGAAAGTAATATTGACAAATCAATTTTCCACGGATATCGGTATCGTCACCTGACTCAATGAAGTTTATACTGTTCGTACCGTATGTTCCTGAAAGGGCAAACCTCCCGATAATTCCATATATGTTCTAACCTGACCAGAAATAGAGATTACTTAGCGATTTTGCCGACAGCAATTTATCGATATATTGGCACGCAACCTGTCCGATAATAAAGAGTAAATAAAGATTAAAATAGATTATGCTCACGTCGTTGCAAGAAGGACTCCATAAGAGAAGTGGTAAGCTCAAAGGGTCGATCAGATACAACGAACGAGAATGAAAATAATGAAAATAAATCCCTTTGTTATAGTAATATTAAAGCTTCATAAATGGTTACCACACACCCATACAGATACATTTCAAAAATACCGTCGTGTGTCCACCTATTAAAATTTCATGATTATTGATTCGTGCAGTGAATTTATAGAAATTGTATAAAACAACAATTATGAAATATAATTGGCCATTTACACACATTGCCGACGGAAAAGCTCGAGTGTAGTCGTTCGGGTACAATACCGACGCGAACATATACGGCTCGTAAAGATCAACGAACGCTGCCTCACTAGTGATATGATGTAACGGCAATTCGCGCGTGTAATTGGCGAGATGTAATAGACCATTAGAGTTGTTCGTATAAAGCATACAATGAAATGTAAACCCAGACTGAGCGTAACAAGTTGGTATACACGTGCAACAACGGGATGTTTATGCATAATGCATACGGTGGGTAAGTTGTGGTGATCCAAAGTACCTCGTGTACAAGAGCCGAAGTATACTCGTGTCTCAAGTGGCTGAAATTCTTTCCCCTCTTCCGAATAATATTCGTTCCATCGCCGGAACGTGATCTGCGAAATATTCCTATTGCCGTACATACGGTGGTGCATGTATGATAATATACGCAACGCCACGTTTCGCTATGAGAATATCACGGACCATTTATTGATAGCAAATTTATTTTGCAACCCGACGGAAGATTGATACTCCTTCGATGACTCTGTGTACCACATTACACGCGCACATTTTTCTAACGTTCAATATGAGCCGACATATCGTATTTCCTTACATTTCATATCACAAGTTATGAGAATATATATTTCGTTTTCAAAGAATATGTCATTGTTATACAGGTTATACAGATATATATCTTGGCATTTAATCAATGTACCGTATTTTGTACAAGAATTTTAACATTTAGAACTATTCTTGATTAAATAAATGTTCTTTATATTGTAGATAAAATTAGAGTTTAGAAAGTAAGGGATTTATCAAGATTATTTAATCCAGATAGCTATTGTAGCTTAAAGTTTTTAAGTTTCAGGTTCTTTAAATCTTATTACTTTTGATTATGATTATTAATTTAGATGAACTGATTTAATACGGTATTAAAGGAAATATTCTCACTTTTAAAAAAATTTATATGACTATTTGATTACTCGGCTCAATCTTAATTAAACAATAATAAATAATAATATACTATGTCACATAAAACTAATCAATCAACGAGAAACTTTAAAAATATTTTTCATCTCTCTAAATAAAATATTAAAAAAATAGAAGAGCATGAAAAATCTACAAAACAAAATGACATTGTCACATATATAACTATAAAAGATAGATATTCTTCAAAATATAATTGAAGCTATGAAATGCGAATATACCATACTGTCGTAAGGTAATATGGTAACATGAAGATGATTATATATATGATGAAAGTAGACGGAACAGAAACCTAGCTGTTCTCCAGCAGGAAATTCGAAAACGCTAACCAGCGGAGAACATCGAGCCTGTACTTTCAATCAAATCGAGGTTGGAAGCGAACTGTAATTTGATTTCTTTGCACATGCATGAATAAAACATTTCAGGGGAATTAATAAAATAAAACAATTAAGGTACACGCACAAATTAAAGAGACAGAATGTTGCATATTGCTAAAACTTTTACATTTCTAAATAAAACATATCGTAAAAATACATGTGCAGAATAAATAATAAAAATAATATAGGACGATCTGCAACTAACTAATATGGATCATTTTATTTCTAGAGAAGATTATTTTCAGGACCGGGTCAAATTTGCATTGATTTCTAATTCACTCTGGATATTTTGCATAGAATTCCAAACGTGTTCGTGAAAACCACAAAGACACTAAAACTGCTTTAACGATTACCTCGCTTTTTATGATCGGCAAATGCAAAAAGTGACTTTATTCTACCATTCTCTTATTCAACGTGAGAAAAAGAACAGGAAAAGGGAAGGAGAAGAGAATGGAAATTGGCATTGTCAATGAACGAATAACGATCCGAAGTATAATAAGAAAAAAATATAATGAATTCCAATATAAAACCCGTCAATTTTCGTCTGATATTCATCGAAAAGCCATTTCAAAGTACGGAAGCTAGATTTTTTACATTTTGCGAACGTGCTTTAAGCACATTCTGCCTGCTAGATTTACTAATTTTTATACATATAAAATCATTGTGCAAGAATAAAGTCCATTGTTTCAATAATAATCAATATTTTATAACAAAATGTGTAAATAAAGACAAAGAGAAAGCGTGGTATCGCGTTCCAGTAGAAATGAACATTACAAGTCAGACAGGGGATCATGGCCATAAATATCAGTTAAATTTAACAAAGATTTAACTGATTCTCCATTTTTCTCTGCAGATAACGCTTGAAGGAGATAAAGAGTTAGTTAAACTCCTTTAACTAATATTTATTGGAACATCAACACATTTCCCATGTGTCTGACTCCGTCATTCATTTCTACTGAAACGTAATAACGCGCTCTTATCATTGTGTACTTTGTCCAGCGAGAGAGACATATACAATCTGTGTACCTTGTATAAAGTACACAGATGAAACGTACGTCAACCCATATATACATGCTAAAAATTCTGAAATTATGCGACCGTATCGATGAAAGTTTCAGCCGCGAAAAAGACAGACTTTGTGTGAAAAGACAGCCAGTGGTCGATATAGGAAAGAACGCTTGCGCGTTTCGGTTTCCTCCTTCGCGGTGCGCTATTATCCCACCACGCGGATTCACGCGCGCGTCGCTATAGAACCCGGCAATTGCATCCCAAAATTACATTTCGAGTGCTGTAACTGCTGAAACTCGCGGGCGATACGAGGGCTATCGATAGGCGCAATCCAATTTTAACGAAAATCGATTCCGAGGTCGTAATGAGATTTTTAATGGACTGCCGTGGATGCAATCTATATCTCGCAAACTTCATATTTGAAATCGCAAAATAAATATAGCACATTTTCATATCGAAAGCAGAACTATTGCAGAAAAAAAAGGGAAAATGCAGAAATACAGGAAAGTAGTAAGAGTATGATGATAAATGACTTGTAAAAAAGTTGTTCTTTTTATCTCTTTTTTTCGACTCTAAATATTTCTCTTTAAATTGTCCATTTATTTCACAGATATCTTGTACCAAATCTGTTCGATCGATTGTACGCGATTTCAATTGGAAAATTGTTTTCTCCGATAATTTTCCGACAACTGCTCGATTAAGCCGGTTGATAAACAACGATTCGATCAGGATTGGACTAGAAATCCTTTAAAAGTCCACAATAAACAATTATTCTAAACTGCGTAACAAACTAAATCGGTATATAGAGTAAAGCAGTTCCGTTGTCTACTGTGCCTGTCCGTCAACTAGATGGATAGCGTTTCCGATTCACTTATCCCGAAGGGAAACTACACGACGGCGAATGTATCTGGAATTGATTTCGCGCGAATAGGGCCAATGCTCTATTATAAAAGTGTCAATAAACTTACCACGCAGAAATTTACCGCGTAACCATCGCGAAAAATAGTATCGCTATTATTATTACCATGAGGTTCATAGATATCGAACGATGTCACGTAATCAATCTATAAATCCAATAATATAAAAAAATTTTTCGCAGATAAATATTTTAATATGCTGCTGAAACTTTGATTTTTTTTTTTCCTGGAATTTAATTACATTTGGTTCTATGCTCAATTGATAAGTATACGAAAAATCGATTTATCTTCGATTTTCATTTTATTAGAGCGCATAAATAATTGGAAGGATACATTTCAATTAAATTGATTTAAAAGAAAGTAAGAAAAATTTGTGAAAGAAAGAAAGTGAGTAAATTTAATTGTGTGTGGCAATTAATTTTCATTTGAGCAAAGCCTTAAATAATACCTATAATTAATATAATCAAATCAAATAGTTTCCTTAAATTCAGACTGATAATAAAAAAAAAAACTGTGATATCATAAATTATTTCTTCAATTTAAAAAAAATCTCAGCTTTAGACAAATTCATTTAAACATAATGAAAACAAAGGTATAACGCTAAATAATCTTAAATTATCATTAGAGTGATATACAAAATAGCAATACTTTTTCTGCGAGTAGTTATTCTGCCCAAGATATGCAATGTAAAAAGAACGGAAAAAACAGACCGGAGTCAAAAGGAAGATACGGAAAATTGAAAAAACAAAAGAGAAGTAAATGAAGACAAAGTTAGAAACGTAGAGAGTATCTAATGCAGACGCGGAGACAGGATATCCATTAGCCGAACGAATAAGGGGTAAGGTCGAAAGACAGGAGACAGAATGGGGGAAGAACAAGGGTGTACAACCGCAGCTGTGCGGCAGGGCTAAAAGCAACAGGCAGCCAATCAATAACCAACCTAAGGTACGATTTTGCTAACTTTCCGATATTCTGTAACAGCTTGTGCTAATAGAACAATGATTGTTTTATTTAAAAAATTTTTTTACCCGTCTTATGATTATTCGAACAATCAAATCGCATCCAGTAAACTTGTCTTAAGGAACTAGATACAATTTACACACTGCTTGTGGGGTTTCTGTATAGAAATAGTACAATGCGAAACAAACGAAGCAATCAACTAAATTCCTTAAACAGCCGAAGGCGAAGAGACTTGCATCGTCGTTTCTCTTGTAGTTTCTAATCAAATTAAATTCAAGGAATTTCGTTAAAAGACTTATTTGAAGATAATTAGTAAGACTATTATAAACTTTTACGAGTTAAAATAATAAGTGATCTAAATGTACTTGTAATTCATATCACGAATATCTACTTCATACGCGTGATTGCAACTTGTAACTCATCCAAGTTTTATACCTTATTTGAGAACGTACGAAATCTCCGACAAACTTTTGTTATTGGAAATAAGAAGAATTGGCAATGAAACAAGATTCTGATAACATTTACTCATCTTATCTTAATGAAAATATCTATCAGGACGTTTAAAGCATTTCGCGCAAAGCCTTTTAAGAAAGTTCGAAGTAAGATCTGCAATTTATCTCGTTTTGTGAAATATCCGTGCAAAATTTTCTTTCCGTTGTCTTTCTAGCCAGAAATAAATGCAGAAAATTTATATTTCTTTAGTTCATTAGACGTTAGAATGCGGTCTTATTGAAGAATCATGATATCAATTTTATCGGAAAAGTGATACAAAAGTCGAAAAAGTTTAAAATTCTTCGAGAGGGTCATAAAAAATGTCTTACTCGCCGTTTCGGGCATCTAATTTAAATTTATAATACGATAATACGATAAATGAGAATTGATGATAAGAATATTAAAAATTAAGATAATGGTTTTATTATTTGCGTATTAGCCAACTTATAAAAATACTGTGGACCATTTTTAGAGTGCAACCACCTACTGAATACATGCAAACTTACCCTATATCGCTGATGTATTGAACTATCATGGCATTTATAATACAGTAAGGACTTACCTGAAACAAAAATAAAAAAATTTTATTAGAAATACATATAGCAAAATTATATTTTACTAGTAATAAATTCAGAAATTTATAATATTATTCATATAAAATTATAATTTCATATAAAATTTCATATAAAATTTATAATATTATTTATAATATTGTAAATTCAGAAAGAATTGTTTTTATTATACTAAATTCATATAGTCATCGAACTTTCCGGCAGTCGGCCGTCCGTTGGATAAAACAAGATATTCAAACTCCGAGCTTATCGATCGCCATACAAAAGCTTCAAAGCTCTAGTGCAAAAGCTCTGTACCGACACAGGGATAAGGAAGAATTCTACAAAAACATGAAACCTCTTGGAAAAGCTAGGAAACCATCCATTTGTCACGTTTATGGAAACGGAAATCAGAGCGCAGCACCACTATATCTAAAATTATATAAAATTTAATTAACTACATGCTTATGTAACTTTTTTATTTCGAACATAATTAATCTCAAAATTAACCAAAGAAGAAATATTTTCTCACTATAACATTAAACATGCTAAAATTGTTATAGATTATAGATAATATATAAAATATCTCAAAACTAATTAATCCACGTTAACTGATTAATTTCTCCAAGATCTTTATCATAGAAATAAACATATTGAATGTATATTCTTCAATCAAATAGTTGCAAATGTCAGCTATTCACGTACACTACATTCGCAATGTATTTAGTACAAAGCTAAGAAAAGTGTAATTTTCGAAGTATATAACATCGAGCTGAGGTATATTCATATATAGAATTATAGAATCTGTACTTGTAAATGTTCTGACATTTTCGGTTCAACTGTCGCAATTTCCTGAAACTTTATTAATACGGTTATACAAAGATTGCACGTGAAAATTAGCACCAAATTACACTGCTAATTACTCTCTCTCTCTCTCTCTCTTCGAGAATAATATCACTTGCCCATAAATCGTTTCTTATCTTCATTTATTTCTACACGGCGACGGCATTTTACTATTTTTTGAAATTTATGTGGCCTAACTGGAGCACAGCTAGCCATTTATGTTAGTGAAATTTTACTGCTTCACTTAAGGTTTAACGTTCCACGCGCGTCTTCTGTTTGCCACGACGCTTATATGTGTGTGTGCGAACATTTTACTGTACTATATATTGTACAAAGAAAATATGCCTTGAAACCTCGTGGATATAAAAACATAAATCATCTAGCACGCAAAATAGAATACTCTTATTCTTTTTTTTTCCTTTGTAAAACATTGTATGCCAGGAATAATAAATTGTACTGCACAAATCCTCCATGTCCCTAGTACGTAATACTCCTTAATAAATTCTTTACGTAATGTATACATAAAAGACTTGTTGCATGAACCATTCTCTTCTCGTGCCACCAAGACAGTAAATAATAATTAAATTATTTGATAAAGTTAAAATTGTCCGATTGCTGCTTATATTAATATTAACGGAAATTTTTTATTTCATCTACAGTATACAAGCACGTCTTGGAAATGAGGACATCACGAAACTATTCAGAACCGTCGGTCAACAATGAAAGTATCACATTTATCATAGAAATGGCTCGTGATAATAGATTATCGATTATTCCTGAGAGTTTATTTGAACATTTCTAAGAAAGTCAAATATTGGCATGTAAATATCGAAATATTCTAAATAAAATACACAAGTTAATATATAATATATATAGATTTTATTCTGCTGTTATCTCCATTTTTATTGATCTGAACTTTTATAATATTATATATTTATATTATATATTTTAAATTAATATTTAGTTATTAATATTTGGTGAAATTAAATTGCTATTATGAATACATCACTTTGCTTTAAAATTGATATTGCTGCTATTATATTATATAATAAATAAGTACACTTATACAATTATGCCTAAATAATTTTAAAATGCTGAATAAAATTATAGAACATTACAGTTAGCCACATACATATATGTACTCACTTCGACTATTTGTCATTTGATTACAAATTTATATCAAAATTATACAAATTCTTATTATAAAAATACAGTATCGTTACTCTGAAATTAATGCGCGAAAATTAATGTAATGAATAATGTAGGTTATGATCGTTATAAATTTGATTTAAAATGTAAATATCCACTGTACTCGCGATAAAATTACAAAATATTGAAGTTAGCGGTTCAATCCGACTATTTGTGACTGATTACGAATTCACATTGGATACGCATTAATAATGAGGGATGGTCATGCGTTTTAAAACCGTTTAAAATTCCGCGATATAAATTCCGAAAGAAATACCGACGGTTGCGGCGACGACGAGGCCACGATCAATTCTTCCTTGCCGTTCACGACATACCTGTGTATATACACTTACCTGCCGGCAGGTTGATGACTGCCGTATAACAGGTCGATACCAACCCGTAACTCCGTAACTGCATTGCAGACACACCGACTACTCGGCATGATAAGCTACGCGAAAGCTTTGCGCTCATTACGTCCGCGAGTCTTACGATTAAAATCAGTTCGCTCTTGCGATCTTCTACCGTTAATAAAAATCTCACTTTGAACATTTTTCATCGCAAAATAACTCATCAACGTCACATCGTCATAAAATATTCATCGATTATGTCCAATCTGTGATTTTAATGAGCGGGCGATACATCGATCGATACATAACCGCACGACGCTATCAACATTATTTCTTTTTCAAATTCTTATAAATAATTTGCCTCGTTAGTAATTTAAGTTTTTTTTAACTTATTACGTTATAAATTTTACTCTCTTGTTACTTTCCTGTATAAAAAAATTTAGCGCGCTTTTTAATTTATGGACTCCACGATTAGCTTCATTTATCATAATCTATATAGGGGCGCCCCACGTTATTCGCTCCGTTGTAAAATGGTATACTCGCATTATACCATAATAAATGAAATATCCTAAGTTCTATAGCGTGACCTAAACAAAAATGGATATGCTGATCCTCATATACGTTTTTATTAACGAAATTTGTACGAAATTGAATTTCGTGTGTCGATAAAACGCTACTCCCCTGTGTGTGGTGAAAATCGCGCTAATGCGTCGATCTAATAAACGGAACCGAGTGAATCTTGCTTACCGTTGACGCGTATATCAAATTTCTATAATAACGTCAACTTTTGATGGCGCGCTAGACAGATGCCTCGATTTGACCAGTTTACCTGATTTTCCCCAGTGTTATGTGTATTTCCAACAGAATATGTAATCGATGGTCATCCTACACGGTTTAATCAGCGGCGACCCTATGCTCACGACATATTACGTCAAACCTATGCAAACACTGTACGCGGCCGGTTTCCTCCAATGCAGTTTATACAATAATCCCTGGCTTCTCTATGGGAGATCCATTATTTGTCGTCGTTCGCATATTGGATATTTAAGCTCTGTCTAACCACGATAATCGAATCGATTGACATAATCGCTTTATCGTCGAACGCACTTTGAACTAAAAGGTTTAAGCAACATCCGCGTGACGTCGGTGAAGTCGTTTTTAATCCTTTAACCCACAGTTTAAAACTGGCCAGTGTTGTATGTACACCGTGGTGCGTCTATGCAACGTTCGAGCGCGAGAAATTGACGCGAAGGAAGCCATTTGAGCGCCGCAATTACGCTTCGCAAACTGCATAGAATAACAAATGAAGTTAAGAACTATCATTTGAGATGGATCTTTACTATATTCAACGCGGCTGGATTAACGGGTAAGCGGAAAGTTTAATTTAACGGATTCCAGAAAATAGAATTTCCATGCATCACTGTTATTCGTCATTGTTTAAGTATGGTTTATCTAGTTTCCCGGGTATTATAATTGCAAACGTAGCGACGCTCCAGATCCATATCGGCTGCTACGTGACGCATTCTAGCACGCATATACCGTATTGTAGATTAACAAAGCGAGACAAGCTCAACTGAAAATATACGATTTTACAATCTCTGACGGCCCGTTGATGCACATATTTGCGCAATACCTGTTAGAGCGTGTGGTTCAATTATGTATATCAATCAATTATGTGTATGCCATTATAAGCTGTGCTCCATTAATTATAATTTCTAACTGTTTCACAGAAAAAAAATATAAAAATATTCCGTGAACAATCAATAATCTAATATACGAGCGAGAGTATGTAAATTTAAAAAACTCATCCTTTTTTTTGGAGGAAGTTTACAGAATTTTAGATCCCGCGTGAGCTAAACTCTGTAATTATTTTATATGCAAGTTTCAATCTTATTGTATATAAACTAATACATATTAAAATAATACATATTTGTAACAATTTATGTAAATAACTTTAAAATACGAACTCTGTTGGCAACTTTTTTTTTTCTATTTCCTCCAAATAATCATATTCAGAAGAGTCAACGCAAATTCCATAATCTACATAATTTGCTTCCTTGATTATAGATGTGATATAAATGTAAATGTCAGAATCAATAGTTTTATTCCATTTTTTCTACCGAAGTGTAAAATTGCATCGTTTGTCCCTTTATAAAAGAGATATCCTCCCGTGCGCGTATATCGCGTGAATCTCCCTTCGTGATATCGTACTATTATTCATATTTCGATGTTTAATCAAATTTCCACGTACACGTACTACTCTTAATCATCGTATCGCGGGAGTGACTTTTGAAAATATGCAGTTTTCGAATGGGGAAAGACCGACGATAAATCGACGTTCGTTATCACTGATATCGGCAGAACCGGCGAATCCATGCCCACGCGAACAAAGAGCTTATTCCACGTTCATTCAGTGCGCAAACCTACATAGACACGATAGCCGGATCCGCCGACTTCGACCGCTTCCACTTGTACTTTCGGCTTATGCGCAGGTGAAAAAGAATACATCCTACACGGTGGCAAAAGTATCGACGCAGAGGGTATCGACCACGCGGCACGTGACACGCGGACAGAACTTCCGCCACTACGGAATTTCTGCGGACACAGAGGTTAACACACGCTAAAGTGGTTTCGTGCTTCCGCCGAGATACGGACTAAAAACGGTCGTTGTGTGTGCACGTTGTGGATCGCAAATTCTCGAGTCGACGCTATCGCGTATATAATAAAGTGCAGTCGCCTATCCGTCTTTGACCCCGTCATCTCATTTCCCAAAATGTCGCCCGATAATCGCGCGCGAAATGTCGCCAAGTTATATAGATATCAAAGGATAAAAATGTCAGAAATCTAATTCTTGATTTGATCGAATCAGCGCAATAACTTCACAGCCATTGTAACGCCGTTTATTTTTCATTAGTCTAACCAGATTAACGAACATTTTATCGAGCTGCCAAAAATACCTAAACTTCCAGTCACTTGACCTAGCATGACATAGAAATAATAATAAAAATCGCGGTTTCTTCAAAATGTTATCGTAAGACGAATTTAAATCTTATAAGACGAATTAAAATTTTATAAGAGAAGGGAGAAAAATGTATGAGTACCTAATTCGCTAATTGGAAATTTCTTTCTTATTACAAAAAGATAAAATCTAAATATAAAACCATAATTTTCTGAAAAATTAAACAGTATAATTTTTTTAAGAGCTTATCACTTTTTAGTCTGTCTACGGTAGAAGCTTCGTGTTACTGCGTGAGAAATTGCCTCGAACTTTCAGGCGGTGAAGATAATGCGGATAAACCTTGATAAGGATCGATGTTCATGCTTTTTGCTTCTAGCACGGGTTTAATAGCGTGTTTTGTTATTATATACACGCACATATACTTGCAATTCAAAGTTCAAGAAGGACCAAATAGGGCTATTTATCGAATATATAGAACAGTTAACACATGGCTACATACTATTTAACTGATATATACTAAATCCGGTGCTTGTTTCACGACAGTAAGTACTACGGATAACGAATAGAGATACGATAGAGATACAACACCAATTTCCTTGCAGTTCGCAAACATCAAAGCAAGTTGAAATAAGTAATTATCTCGACGAAAAGTATTATTATGCACTTCTTATGTATGTACAATCGTTAAGAGAAAAATTTAAAGAGTTAGCTAAAAATTAATGATACATTTTTAATAAGAAATTTAGAATTAAAGAAAATAATTCTAAATATAAATAATTATATCAACACAAAGTATTGTGCATACTTATTATGCATGTAATCCTTAAGAGAAGAATTCAAAAAATAACCCAAAAATTAATAACACATCTTTTTTACGAGAAACTTAAAATGAAAGAAAAAGAGATGTTGGAGATGAAAAGAATACAAAAGCAGGGAACTAAGTTGAAGTAGACAAAAATAAGGATATATAGTACGAGTTATAATGAAAATAAAAAACACTTTACAAAAAAATTTCATCTTGAACAGTCCAACGAACTGTTGGAGAACTGCCAGAAATTACATTCTATTAAAGACTTAACAAGAAGAAATACAATTAGCGTCAACGACACATTTACTCTGAACTTTCCGATAATTAATATTGAACACACAAAAGGAATTATCTTTCAGACGAAGGAACTGCGAGCTCTCTACCATCCTCTCATTGTCAAATACAGACACGCAGATAAAGAACGGAAATCCACGTATTTCAACATGAATATATATGTGTTCTTCCAAGTTTCGTCAGTCTATGTCTCTTGCATCTGTCCTTCTCTTATCCACGATTATCCTTCTCAAACCGGCGTGGGAGTTATTTTCAAACCCTACGACATTGAAGTTGGATCTCATCTCTCCTCGAAAATAAGAATAATAGTTTCATTTGTTTTGTGTGATATTAAAAAATGAATAAAATGATAAAATTGCTTAGAGCAATTGCTAAAAAGAAGAAGTAATTTTCAAATACTCTTCAAATACTTTTGGAATGAATGGATACTGTGGAAGAAAGAGTATGTTTAGAACTGTGTTACCTTAATGTAAATCATACTATACATTCTATTTAGAATAGTATGTGTATATAAAAATTTATCAATAAGGTACACATATTGCATAGATTTTGAACTTAAAAAAACTAAACTAAACATCGAGTTTTAATATTGCATGAAAAGATCACGAGATGTAATTGAAATATTGCTACGATAATTAAAAATTTAATAAAGCTATATGCTAACTCTTATACACGTTTGAAGAGGTACGACCGATCGATGAACGACGGTCGCGGAAAGTAGTTCATGACGCATGAATATCGAAATATGTGTCGTCTTGAATTTCTCCGAAAATTCATTATTATTTTCCATACATGTAATAGACATAAAATTCCAATCGAATGTTGTACCGAAATAAATGTTACAAATTACCGCATTCAATAATTAATTTTTTCTTACGTATTTTCTTGCGTATTAATTAAAAAATACGCAAAGGGCAATTAAAAGTTAAATATTCATTTTTTAAGAATATGTAATTTCTTAAAGTTAAAATATGCAAAATTAATTTTAAAATATTATATCATTACACAAATTAAGTGTAAAAATTGAAAAGAAAGCATGTAATGTACATTAATTACTTATAAAACATAAGTTTTAATTAATATTTTACATTTGACCAAAAAAAAATAAAATAAAGCACTAAAAACTCTTTTCCCTCTTTCTTTCTTTCTTTTAATAACAACATTTTTCATTTTTTGCTCTCATTATCTTACTCATGAATTTTGGTTCATTCTATACAAGTATCTCCAGTAACTATTTAACTCTAAAGCATCTAAATAATTACGTGGTTGAAGCGAAGGTACAATACAATCTTGCCACGATAATTAAAGCACTACCCTTGAGTATACGAGGTACGCCGTGACATTCAAAATTGTGTATAACAAACTTTTTACACGGTCTTTTCATATCTCTAAGGAAATAAAATTTCAATTCAAAGCGGGGTATTCGCATCTATTTTACTGCGTTGGCTACCTGAAAATAAATGTAGTGTATTTATTCATCGATGTTCTCATTTCTTTTCTTTCGCAGAAATGACTCTACTCGCTTTGATACTTTCGTTGGAGAAACTGCTTCGCAGAAAAAAGCGCTTTTCTAGATGTAGTTTCAAGGTGTATCCGAGAAAAATATCATATTTCCTCTAGGCTACAGAAACTTCAGTCTCAAAGAACGACGGTTGTTTCTATGAGCTGGCGATACTTTTTATGTCTTAAGCTGCTGAAAAATAAAACGTGGCGAAATAGCAAGAATATTTTAGTGAGAAACGCGGTAATCGTAATCAAAAAGTTAATAAAATTTATTTTTCGACTAAAATTCCAATTAAAGTTCATCCAATCCTAATTGAGATTTGTCTTCTGTTGATAAAATCAACAAAATTGTAATAAAAATTAAAATATTGTACACTTGTCTGTCACATTAAGCAAAGATAAAATATAAATTTGTCAATTTATAATTTGTATATATATTTATTTAGAAATAGTACCTGATACCTGGATGGTACATCTATATACTTTTTTACGTTATAAAAGTACGTTTTACGTTATAGCTAATGTATTGTACGCCTAAATGCAAATAACAAGAATTTATTTTATGCGAACTAATTCCCGTACCATTACGAGGATAGCTAAAGGAAGAAAATAGGGAATGAAAATCTTGTTTTGATTACAACTCTTCTCGCGATGAGACAGATAATAATGCTGCATAAAGACTCAACGCAAAGACCATTTTCAAACTCATCTTGTTTTGAAATATCGTTATTATAATGATCTTCAGTATTACTATTAAAAACAGAAGTAAAATTCTTGCGTTTCATTCTACATGTTTCATTCTTGGAAATTTAATTACACGAAACATTAGATTGCATTGTTAATCCGTTCTTGCCAAAAATGTGATGTAAGATGTCTACTGCGTTAGTTCTGCTTTAAAAAGCAGAGTACTTTATAAGATGAATTCTATCCTCTTCAATAAAGTTACAAAAGAAAGATTCTTATAGTAATTCTTGTGCTTATGCTGTTTTTAGCGACGTAAACAAGTTCGCCACATTAGTTCTCAATGCATGCAGTGAAATATAATGTAATAAAAAGTAAGCCTACATGCAAAATATGCATATGAAGCAAGTATTTTTAGAAAAATGTCGACAATCTATATGTTTGATATAATATTTTTAACTTTCGGACGCGAATATGAGATCGTCATTTGTTCCGTAGGAAAAAACCCAAGGGAAAAACATCCTGTATTATGTAGTTATATTTGTATCCGCCCTACTATTCCAACCCCATGATGATTACGAAAACAGAAACAAGAAAAAGGAAGATACAGAACGTTTCTCGGCTCTATTAGTGTCTTAATTGCTATCATGTATATTTCGATGTAATTATCCTCCTTTATTCCTTTATCAAATAAACAATTGTTCTTTACTGTCATGGAAATACTACTTTCTAAAGATACAAACTCAGCACTCTTTATTCATTACCAAAGCGCTAAGTCATGTCGTCATTAATAATTCATAAATGGTTACTAATTGTGAAAGAAGTCGAGGCGAGAGATTAACAAGACGCTAACGCAACGAAGCACAAAATTATAAAAAGCTGTAAAACGCATTGAAATTAGCATTTTAAATAACTACGCGAAAACTATTTATCTTTCCGCAAAATGTGTCATAACACGAAATAAAAAGCCATAGTTACTAGTGAAATAATGAGATACAGGTACGAATCGCATTCGCAAGAAGAAGAAAAACGTTCCCTCTTTTGTATTTATATTTGAATACTTAATTCCTTATGTGTTACACATCTCTATTTAAGTGGAGTCGCGCATTACGCAATAGCCTGACGTAACGTAAGTAGTGTAGGCAAAAGCTTGTGCAAACAAGCAGCCTTATGGTCAGTATTAGTCCCAACTGGTGCATCACGTTTATAGCGTTAAATCTAGCCTGGCTTTCAACTCACGGCACGGTAACGTTATACGTGATCTTCATATCAAACAATGGAAGCTGCGTTAAAAATATGAAAAATGGCCTTCTTTTTTTTTCGCCAACGTTAACTCTTTTTCTCATTTCGCCCGGCGGCAAAAAATCGCTGTAAAAGCAATTACCAGCCTGCTTTCCTCCCGGTACGCGTTGTTCGCTACACAATAGAAATAAGAATTCTGGCAAGGATGCAACTCCACTCTAGGGATTAGAATGACGTCGTTAAATCCTTTATACTTGCACTCAACTGAATAAAAAAAAACTATGACATCAGAACGATGAATACGGAATATGAGATAGGAGAAAATATGTATAAAGATCTACAGATGTAAAAATAAAGGGATAAAGTGGAAAGATACGACGACTAAGGAGCGTGTCTCATTTACGTCACTTCCATCAGAATTCCCTTAATCTTAAGATGACAGTAACGGTTGTGACTAGTGGTGAGGTCATAAAATACACCTAATAACTTATCGGTTCATCGGCAGATAATTAATCTCAATATGTCGCTCCGCCCAAATATTAAACGAGAAGACAGCACACGAGGATACAGGACTTTCTGTTCGTAATGAAGCATGATATCGAAACAACAACGCAATTCATACCAGAACGCGCACACATATACATGTGTTACTCTTCTTATATTTACCGGTAGTGTGATAACATAAGAGACTCACTCTGTATGTATCACTACAAGGACATCTCCTGAGGCGTTTCGTATGTAAAATGCTTTTGTTTGCTGTAATACTGTAAATGTTTTGCAACAAGTATTATATTATTGTGCGCATTAAATGTGATTTTATTATGTAATTTTTTTCATAAAATAATCGTATTACATTTTCGCTATTAGTGGTTTAGAATTCCTAGTTTTAATATGTTAAATTTATATTTACAACATATTGAAATAATTTTCAATCCTATTTTAAATTTAAATTTATCTGCTGTATTATATTCTTTTTATTTTTAATATATAAATATTTAATCTTAATCAAATATATATCAGATATATGTATATTTGGATAAGATTGGACAGCAATTAATTGTCATGTGTTAATAGGGCCATCATTTCTCACCACAAATTGGTATATAAAGCTGATAGATTCATCTGGTAATAACAGAATCTCTCTTGCTCTTTCTCTCTCTTTCTTTCTCTTTCTCTAGACTCATAAATTAAAAATTCTCTTCAATTTAAGATTACATCCGGAAAATTTCCGGATCGCGTTAGTTGGGAAAAGCCGATATATCCTTGTCAATATCCGACAACGTCGAATATTGGGATGATAAGGAAATGAAGCTACTTTGATCTATAAGCTTTAAGACCAGTGATTCTCAATACAGAGAATTTGACATTCATGTCAGCAATCGCAACCCGTGAATTTGTTTGCTCCATCTTATTTGCTTCGATAGCGTACAATGAGCAAAAAAATTTTCTCGTTCGTTATATCCCAAGCGGATTTTACTTTTTACAGAATTCATATTCAGCAGAGCTAGATTCAAAGAGCTATATAAAATTTGATGTTAAATAGCCGCGAGCCAAGGTACCGTCCAATTAAACGTTCGAGTAAATCTATTGATCCAGCTGTGTGTGAGTATGAGAAAAAGCGCTGGCATAGCCGAGCCACACAGGCACAAGGAGGAGGTCAAAGATCGAGACGACGCGAAATCGATCACTTACCTTCGGCAATGTGTGGGCGCGACAGGCCAGCTCCTTCTAGTTCTCAGGATTATAGCGGGCGGTCTCGCGTGACCGACGACCGGCGCCGAGGTGCGTCCCTGATTTCTTTTCCCCCAGAGATGACCGCCGACGGGCACGTTACCATATCCCGGTATTCCGGGATGCGGCCCACTCTCACTGCAAGCGCGTCGTGAAAACATTTCGCGCTTCCTTTCGTTGCACTTCATCGTCATCGCATGGATTTTCACGCACACTCGATCGCGGATCGAGCTCTACGCCGTAACGAAACTCACGTCGCTCTCGTGAAACCTCGCGATAATAAGAAAATGGAATACTCGGGTGGCTCTCTCTTTTCTACGTAACGATGTGCGAGCTTTAACGAGCTCTTTTTATAACTGCACTACTCATCAAATTTTCTCTTCTGCCTCGCGCACATATACGACAGTATCGTCTCCATCATCCCGACAAGCACTGATATATCATCATTACTGTATATTATGTAAAATCAATCAACAGCGATAATAATATGATATAGATATTGTCATTTGCTGTTTGATATAAAATATTTCATTTTTCCTAGTATTAATTGTAAAATTACAATTTTTTTTAAATCCACTAGCACTACCGAGTTTTCTATTCCATTTTTTTTTATATCATTGGGATTTTCAACAAGTCAAAGCAATGACAGATTCGCTTTGAATATGCGGCTACGAAGCGGCAAAGCGTGCATCCATGTAGGTTCCCATGTCAAACATCCGTAGGGCATTTGTCGTTTGCTTCGGGAAATTCACGGTCAGTTGGTCATACAAAGTTCAAATCCAAACCAAAATATCGATGTCTGAGAAAAAAAATCGCTGATTTATGTCACAATTTCAAATTGAACTTTGATCATTAGTAGTCACTTTAAAATACGATACGATCATTTTTAAGTACGAATAAATGTCTGTTGGAACTTTTAAACGATCGTAAATTATCAATCGACAACACTTGAAAACAACGCTTCGAAATTATTAACCGCATATCCCTCCCTCACCACTGAAATAATGTCGTTTACATGAACGTTATACATCCGCTTTCTATTGTTTCTAACGTTTGTAATGATCAACAATAGCATCGTCTAATATTTACATGCAGTTAGCGTAATAGCCATCGTGCGTTCCTATACCGATGGTCTTGTCCTGGATACTCGTAATTTCTATCTGAAATTGAACAATCGGGATTCCTGTGAATGTCACGCGACATTTCTAACAAGAATAAAACCAGATGCGGATTGCATTACGTTGCAACGATTGTCGCATTGTGAAACCTACATTCTTATAAATTTTAAAAACCATTATTTTGAGCTAGATCACAATAATTAAATGTAACATTTGAAAAGGTTAATTTTAGAAACGAATACATTGGATAAATAAAGATAATAATCTCGCAACACATTTTTCTTAAATACGAATCTCTGCAGTAAGCTCATCACTCTCTTTTTCATTTTTTGTAATACACTCATCTAAAGAAAACCAACATCTTCTGGAAAACATGATTTATGTTAAATGTATTCCCATGCGAGCTAACATGATAACGCGATCGCAGCTTAAAAGCGCGAAGTGGAGTAACGCACGACGGAGTAATACACTTTCTAACATCGCGAAGCTTTTTGTAGAAGCGTTTTACGCTTTAGATATGTGGCACGAAGACTAAAAAAGCTTAGTACACTTGCCCGGCACAGTAATGGCGCCAGGCAAGATGAGATACTATAGAGAGTACGATAGGGACATAAGGTTCTACCCGTTCCCACCGATGTTATATCGCGCGCTCAGTAAGAGCTATCAATATAGACGCGCGCAACTTGATATCACGCTTGCCTCGCTGTTCACATGGAACATTCTATAGACACACGGTATTAGTACCATATCCACATCTTTACCTAGTGATACATTTAGTATGTAATACGGCTGTCTAACTCTGTTTTATTCGCATTCAATATTCAAGCAGCGAGTTACATTCGTGTTTAATGAGTTAGAAAGAAAATTTCAATGAAATGAAAATCTATATTTCTCGCATGCAATATTAATTCTCTCATCATAATTAAATTAACTTGGAAAACTTAATTAAGAAATTATCGATTGCACTTCAATATCAAGCTAAAATATACATCATTTCATATACAATTAAAACAATGAAAATTCTCAAAGAATGTATTTCTCAAACTTATGCGCGAAATAAGACAGAATGTATTATCATTTTAATCACTTTCATCATACACTATCAAATGATTTTTCTCCAAGATTGATAACGACTCAGTGGTTCCTTGATCCCGATATTTGAACGCACGATGAAACGTATCAAAGACAAAGTAAAGATAATCTGGGGAGCAGTTCTTCCTTATGAGACAATTTCGTGGTGGACTTTCTTAAGATCGCGCGCGGATCTTGTACACCACATGGACGGCACGGAAAAGATCTCAGGACGATCGTAAAAGACTGGGAGAGAAAATATCTGCCAACTCATAAACCTACCTTTTATGGGAAATGTTTTACGAGAATTACCGGTGGATAAGAAATTATGTCGCGACCAACTTTTATTTCGAACGGTTTGCGGCTCGTCACGCATTAAAACGAAGCCGTAATTCCGATTCGGGACGAGTCATGACATTGCTAATTCGAAGTCGATAAACAAAGCTTGCTACACAACGAGATTATCGTAATACCCTCCCGTCACGACAATCAGCAGGCAACAATATACCAAGTAGACAAATCAGAGAATAGAACAAAGTATATGTATAGTAGATAGCAAAGTCAGAGAATTGTATTATAGCTCTTGCAAATATATATATATATATATATATATATATTTCTCTCTCAGAAACATTCCCTTACATTTGTATGTACGCCAAATAATTTTCGCTGAACCGAAATTCAAAGTATTATGTGATATATGCATTAATTTTCATAAAGTTCTATACTTAAAAAATTCTTAATTCTTATGCATGAGAAACTTAATTTACTTAATTTAGCATACGTGTATAGCGTACATTATAAGAATGGCTATTTTAAAATTAAAAGCAGTATTATTAATTTCTACGAAACTATACATTTTCGATGGATTTAATTCTTATGCATGAAAAAGTTATTCATGTCGAACATATAATATATATCAAAAATAATAATATTAAAATTAATATTGTTATCTTTCAGTGAATGCTCAAAAATTCATCGCTAAATTTGTTGCATTATATTGTTTTAAGTTTTTAAATCTAACGTTGGAACGTTCTATAAAAAAATAAATGAAAAGGTAATTGAAAAATATTTTTTCCACGTTTTCCCATTTCTATATATCCTTGTATTCAAATATAATTTTTAAAAAAAATCACGTGTGTGGGTTATATGTATATGCACATACCGTGAAGAATTCAAATATAAAAAATCAATTTCATCTATTTCTAGTGCTTGTATCACGTTAAACAAGTTAAGTCATAAAGTGTAAGCTTAGTTTAAAAACTCTTGTGCAAATACTTTACGAGTTAAACTAATAGTCAACGCTAAATAATCTTCATAAAAAAGAATTGTCTTATGAAAATATTAAATCAACTAGCGTTAAAACATAATTAAAACACGATAAAACATACCATAAATTTAAATTAATTTACGCACCAACGTTATAAGAAAGAAAACTTCTTACAAGGAGATTAACATCAACAAATCCCGTAAGATAATGAAAACACGATAAAACGCACAATTGTTCAAAATGACTTCTGGACGGCGATACCACTTTTCCCTCTTTTTTTTTAAATTGGAGAGAATCTTTGAAATTCTCGGGCAATCTTGTTCGCACGATATTATACACGCAGAGGTGGAGGTCATTAGTACTCGTCTGACTCACTTCTCCTTTTTCCCTCAACCTCAACAAGATTCATTCAAACACATCCGCGCATGCAGAAATGCTCCCTGGACTTTAATTAAGGTAATAATTTATTGCGAGGGAAAAACGAAGTTGATGATAAAACGACAGTGAAACATCAGCGAGTGCGGCATTTCAGACGGACTTATCTTGTATTTCGATATTATAAATTAAGTGAAATGCAGGAGATTGCATGAAGGACGGAACAGAAGCTTGTCGTTCGAATGTAAGACTTTTGGAAAACTGTTAATTATCTCGCTAAGATATAACTAGATAATATTTTGAATATTTCAATAGCAACAAGTAGCAGCGACAGAGAAAACGACGCTTCGACGAAATCTAATTTTGCAAACCAATAAATTCGCATCGTTCGAGGAGACATTATATAATTCACAGAACATGAATATTGCATTGTCTCATTATGCAACAAAGTGCAGATGACAATTTAAAAAAAAATGGAACCGCGCAAATAAAGGAATGAAAGGTACTAAAGATTTTGTAACTTCATTAAGGCCGCCCACGATGTTATAACATTTTTATCATAGAAAAATAAAATATACGAATCTACTTTCAGTACAGTCGACGTCATATTTCTACAATTTCACAAAGTAAAGTACAAATTAATAAGAATATATATTTCTATAAAATCGGTATACCTTTAAGTGTGTGTGTGTAAATGTAAAATATCGTTTTACCCAGCTAAATACGTATATCCAAGTGAGACTTGCACTATTATATATATATATATATATAATTTTGAATATTTTTTATATAATTCTATATATTTTTAATATCATTCTTGTTATAATTCTATTGTTCATATTTTTCAGATATACAATATAAAAACCACAAATCTAAAAACGAAAAGATTATCACGAATTTTGTAAGCCAGACTCATTTATTCATATCACATGACATATATGTCACAAGAAAAACTAATAAATTTCGAACCAGTTTCATACATCGATTTATTTTCTTCTAACCCTAATTTAAGGATCGCTACGTCGTGGCAATGACCCATGCGTGTTTATTGGAAGATTGACGTGAAGGGGCGGCGATAGCTTTCCTTCACTCTTCAAACATTTATTATCCCACACGAAATACGACATACGCGAATACGACTAGAAGAAATAGAAGATATGAG
This sequence comes from Tetramorium alpestre, assembly GCA_021460005.1. Lineage (NCBI taxonomy): Eukaryota > Metazoa > Arthropoda > Insecta > Hymenoptera > Formicidae > Tetramorium > Tetramorium alpestre. The sequence continues at coordinate 1,394,165 of JAJVSH010000003.1, read as the reverse complement.
GGAATCCGTGTGATAGGGGCTGCCATATAAATTTATGTTTACGATATATCTTGCAGTTTCATCGATTTCGCAAGTCTATTCAACCTTCCGGATTTTTTTATCGCTGACAATGTCGTCGTCGATATATAAAATATAACATTTCTTTCCTATTGACGCATAGATGATACTAACAATAAGCACAATAAGAAATTAAAGAATGCGAACGAAAACACGTCTATTGCAATATATTCGAATCTGAAAAAATTGCGTTATTTTCTTGAATAAACGCGCAAAAGTCATATATGATAATCGTACATTTAAATGAAATTTAATTTCAATTTTATTTTTAATATTCTATTATTCAATTTTATTTTTAATATTCTAATATTAAGTGTAAATGAAAGTAAGAATAAGAAAACTGTAATAAAGTCTAACACGCACATGTGTACATATGTGTATAGATAAATATGCCCACAGACACATTATTCGTGATAATGATCGCTTTGTCTCTCTGTTATCTCATAGAATCACGTCATGTCAAACCAATTCGAATCAATACCAGTCTGCACACATGAGCATCATTCGATGTAGGCTCGATTAAAGGAGCACTCTCTATAATTATCGAGAAACACGGTCTTCAATACCGAAAGAAATATCTAAAGAAATAAACGACAAAAGAAGGAATGATCGAAAGAAGAAATATTTTCGCATCATCTTATAAAGACTTCGTGGAAGGAAAAAATTTATTTTCAAAGCATCGGGTGAAAAGCTACAATAATCCCAAAGAAGAGAAGTGTGTCGAAGAAGGGTTTCGTATTTATTCCAACAAATTCTCTCTTCGACTTGTTGTGATTGGCGATTAACTGTTAACAATTTAATGGCAGACGCACTGTGAACGCAAGAAAGAAATTCTACACGAAAGGAACTTGGCCTTCTTCGTGTATGCTTACAAAGAAATGTAAAATAGACACAGGGGAAAGATTTCGTCGCTTTTAACGACGAAAAAATTTGCAGACAAGAATAAAAGAAAGTTTTTTATCACAAATCGATCTTAAGATGTTCATGGTCTGAAGAGAATATTACCTGCGCCTACACGGTCTTTCAAGTCGGCCCCATCTTCGATCCAATTCTCTGTAATCAGATCCAATATAACTCGCATAACCCTTCAGCTGGATGCAACGAGCTGAGTCTAATCATCGCCTAATCGGTCGACGGTTCATTTCAGAGCCGGCAATAGTTAGATCGCGCAATACGATCAGATAACGGATTCTGTGGACGCTGAAAAATCTAGATGGGACGTATCGCTCGGAATTATTAGTTTTTTTAAAAAAAGGAACTATCTCTCTGAGCGAAGCGATAAGAGAATTAAGAATCCGTAACACGGATAATAACGAAATGAAATCTGACAGGAGGAATAGAGGATATATTCTTTCTCAAATCATGAGAAGCAATTCATAAAGTGTTTCATAAACGTGAATAATTCATTTTTGCAAAAATATAAAATATTTTTTTTGTAAAAACGAAATATAATTAAATGCAAAAATAGGATATATTGAATCGTCGCTGAATCGGTTTAAAGCAATTTACTTGTATTAGCGTCCTGTTCTGCGAAATAAAAAAATATATTTCTTAGATTGCATATCAAAAGAAGCCAAATGATTGAGAAAAAAGAATCCTACGTTGGTTCTTGAACTAATGAAACAACACAACAGCATACTTCTCGTACACAGCAATCAGAATAGAAGCAAATAATTACGAGATATCTAAATTGATGATTATTTTAAATATCAGTCAGAAATCAATTTATTCGGCAAATTTGAATAAACTTTAAATAAAATAGAATTGCTCATATATGTGCATCGCAATAATCTCGCTATATTGCAGAAAGGATTTATTGCGTATTATTACAAAGGCTGTAATTCTGCCTTGTTTTCACGCGCAACTAAGGGCTCATATTATTGGGCGCATGTGACAAACCCTTTGTCGCTACTGATTTCAGATCGTTTTACTCGGTTACGAATGATTCACATGGTAATATAAGCATCGATCGATGAGTGTTCCAAATTCCTAGCATAATAATGTCTAAAAATTAGTACTGACAACGTAGCTCTGTGATAGTTTGAATAATTGTAGGCAACGCGCATCACTATCACAATTCAACGACATTGGCATTTATTATATGAAGCTTTCAATTATACAACGGAAGAGATGCCTCTTCAATAAGCGACTTATTTGAACGTTGTTCGTCACCGAGAGAACATCGATTTCCGGTATATCTCCAAAATAGAAGTTTATCCATGATCCAACTCTCTCCATATGGCAAAAGTGCTCGTTGGAGCTTGCAAGAGTCCATCAAAGTTTCGCCTACGGTATGCTCGATAGTGCAATCACGACGATTTACATACATACATAAACACGAACATCGCGAACGCGGCAGATTCGTAGAAAACAGAATTGTAATTCAGAACCAGTTATCAAATAGCATTATCAAACGGCTGATTTAAATTATTTGCATATCACTTTAACAGCTTACTTAATACACTTGCCATTCTCCCATGTTCAGGAAAAAGTAGGAATATTGAGCGACACTCGGTGCACTCTCGCAAGAAGTAAATTATAACTTTGAACAAACGTTAATTATTATTATGCAACTGATTGTGCTGCGGTTGCTTATCGCTCTAGAACAACGTTACCGAACGCGATACGAACTCTTCGGCGCTCTCTACAAGCCAGCGACAAGGTGCATACCAATGAGATGCAACAAAGGCGAACACTGCGTCGTTCCTACCTGTAGGTACGTGAGCGCAAACTGAGAATCTGTATTGTAATGCGCGCACGTAAGGTCGAGCGTATTCAACGGAGTTAACGATAAAGTTTCTACACAGGGAGCACGTGAATGAAGCGCTTAATGACAATCGCCATTTATGACTTTGCTGGAAAATTATACAGCATTATGGAACATATAGAGAACTTACGGAGCGTTTGAGATGAGATATCAAGTACGGCGAGCTGCGCGCGATTAATTGTGATTGTCTAAAAGATAAACAGAAAGGAGTGAACTGGTAAAACAATTTTTTATTCATTTATGGTCAGCAAGCAAAGCATTTAATCAACGCTAAGAACAGCTTTGATAGATAACTCGCATGTATGCCAGTGTGTTTTCCAATGTTACCTAGGAAAACAACCTTGTGCTTCTCCGGTTGCGAAACGACGTTGAAATATGTGCCGAATTTTGGTAAAATATTTTCTCTCGTAAGAACGTTTAATTTTATCGTAGACATAATTTTGTAACTTAAATTCAATTATCGTGAACAGATTTCTATCTATATTTCATTTATTATGCATACGCAAAAAGTTTAATAATCTTGCAATCTTAATATCATAATCTGCTTTTATAAATTATTTCCGCATATTTACCGCTTTCTTTCATTTTAAACTTTCCTGTAATCTTTATATATCAAGAATTAATCCTGTAATCTTTATATATCAAGAATTAATGTCTTATCAAAGAAAAACATAGTATATACCGTAATTTAATTTACTTAAGTAGACTAGACCTAACCATAGTCAGGCTTCACTTGCTACGAGTCGTTGGATACAAATACATGCTGAATCATGAAAACAATGCTGAATCACTAATGACATGATTTTTCCCTTGGAAAGGTAGTAACCGAATCAGACTTTGAATAAAATAACATGTCGACTTGCTCTCCGTCTCAAAAAACAAAGTGAAACTGATCCGCAATTTGATAAATGATGAAATGTCTCGGATACTTATTATAAATTATACGATATTTTCTGTCTTGTTTGATTATTTCAATGGAAGTGTGTGACTACTAGCCCCAAGCTCGAACATCGCAAAGTAGTTAACACCGCGTGTTGATTAAAAGTACTTTCCTGATGTAATCTAATTATACAACATTAAGTTAGTTACGCGACAGCGTTCAGGTAAATGTACTTATTTGACATTTTAGAAGGTTGATGGCTAAAGCTAATACTTTAGTGTTTGTGATAGAAACTAACGCTCTACTTTCTGCTTATGTAGCATTAAATTCCACGATCTAAAAACAAAGACTTGCTAATCGTACCGAAGAAATATTATTCCAATCTCTTAAAAAATACAGAGAAATTAAGAATATGTAAAATGCAAATATCTCAGATATTTATCCTATCTTAATTTTTTACTTTTCTCTCTAATTATATATATTTTTTTACCTGTCTCTCTTCAGCTTCAAAAAAATGCTTCAATAAACTAAAAAGTTACAAAATAAAAAGAAATTGGACTTTTCAATCATTCGTTCCACTATCATCATCACAAAACTGCTGTTTGCCCACAAAAAAATCCGTAAAAAAGACACATCCCCTGGGGAAATCAAACAACTGAACCAAAGTGATGCCATTTCCAATTTCCTAAAAAAAGGGAAACCATTGGCAATCGTGTCGACCCTTCCATTTACCCGAACTAATGTAAGAAGAGCATAAAGAGAAAATATGTCTTCATGGACTGCTAAATAATAATACACGTGACACATTCACAATGACGGTGCGTACATTAAGCTTTGATTACTAGAATATATTATATATTTATGCAACCAATTAGCAATTTAAAATATAATTATCTGTAATCACGTAATGCAATTTGTTATAACTGTAAAATATCATAATCTTCATTGGTAAATGGCACAAATAATTTTGTTTAACATTAAATCGATTAATTAATAATTATTGATGTAAATGAAAGTACTTATACATTATTAAAAACACGTATATATTATGCATGTATTAATACAACTATTCAACTATTTAATATGTAATTTTGCTATTATTAATTGTTCACCAGAGCGCGATGTAATTTATAAAATAAAATAAACTTTCTTCTTATCTCACACTGATATCCGTTGCAATTCAAATTCTCCATCGAAACTGGCAAATTACATACCTCGCGTTACATCACTGCATGTGATAGTTGAGGCGTAACACTTAGCAATTAACCATATTGCCAGCCGTCATTATTCATTGCGGATATCAGCGATAATGGCTTTGCTGAAGAGCACGGTCCATGCGTGAGAATTGCGCATTTAAAGAGTTAAAATTACAATATTACAATATCAATAAAATTGCAAATATGCAGCGATCAAATTTTGTGACAGAGCAATGATTGCTTTTATTATATATATATATATATACTCTACTACGTATAATATTGCTCCAAATTCATTAGAAAGTAAAATATTATTTAAAAAAGAATTATATGCTTTTATATTAAAAATTTTATGATGTTTAATTTTCGGTATTAAAAAATTCTCAATTATATCATGGATGATGGATTTCTTAAATTTTGCAGCATTCAAATAACTTGAAATATATTAATTATTAAATCTAAGACTTTTATAATAAGAAAGTAAAAATAAAATATATATATACCTGATTTTACTATTTAAAATAATTGAAACCAAAACGGTTGTTCTTAATCGAGATTAGTCTTAGATAATCGACCAAGGTCAATTAGTCTTAGTTCTTGTTTGCTATATTACATTATTGTTCGCAACGTGTACTTTCAGTAAACAAGTCGCACAAGTTAAACTCTTTCTTTTATAAACAACATATATGTAGGAGCTTAAAAGCTTCGTATAATATACAATATTATATATCCAAGCAAATATTGTGGACATACTGTTGAACACGTTAAGAGCGCATGTTAGATTCCGGGCATATTTAGAGAGAAAAAGACCGTGGAGTTCATTTTCTTTACCACTTTTTTGGCCATAAATGTCATATAAAATCTAAATTATTTCATATTAAATAAAAATTACTTTATACGAGAACCGCGCTGTGACTATGCATTTCTATTACCATGTGAATATTGATATATCATGCTCTGTGACAGTAAATTATTTTGAATTATATCAACGAACGAATACACCGCGTAGATTGTTTTACGACAGACTGAATCATACAAATTGCACTGTTACTGATACTTCGAATGCCAATTGTGATAATTGTTTTCGCAATCACGCCGAAATGAAATAACGAACGAATGCATCATTCATTGTCGTGAGCTTGAATTACAGGTATACCCTTTATTATAGACACGCGCCATGCGTTAAGTCTATTTTCAGCGTTTGAAAATAAACGATGCATGATTCACTAAAGGTCTAAAGATATCGAATAACGCAAACGTTTCTGATGTGTACACATAAATTAGCTGATTGAAAGGCTGTTTTGAATGGAAATTGAAGCAAATTAATCGTTAAAGCCTTAATTGCATTAATCATCATTAAGCATCATGAATATCACATTAGGTAAAGGTATGTGAATATCTAAATGCATACTGAATCTCTTAAGTGGAAAGCAAGTAGATTTCTACACGGATCTTGTCGCGAATACTAGGAAAATTACATTAAAACGTTGCATGCGCAACGACAGTTATAACAGTTTAAACGACTCTCATCTATAGATACGAAACCGCGATTACTAAATAGAATGACAAGGTACAACAATACGAACAATACAAAGCAATATGCAATATAAGTCTACAAACGGAGGAAAATAAGTAATTAGAAAAGGATTTCTTGTTAGAAATCAGAAATTCACTTATTGTTAAGCATTTTTACTTCTTTTACAATATAGAAAAATTAGTTCTTACAATTTCTGAATCTTACGATCAAAAAATAATAATGAATAGATTTAATCATTTTATCAAGCATTACAAATAATAAATATTACCTATTTTTATTCTTGCCCGAGCTCTGCTTTAACGCGACAGAATTGCAAATCTAGTTTTTCATGTTATCCTACGGACACACATTTCGAGGATTCAGTCTTTGCAAAATTCATATCGTCCAGTAACTAGAAATTCAAAATACAGACAAGGTGCCATTTCCATAAAAAAAAATGTGAGAAATGTACGGTTTCGCACAAAAGAAACGGGATTTAAATGGGACACGCAAAGCCATCTTCGATCTCGTAGCAACCGTACGCGTGCAACGTAGTCTAAAAAAGAACAATACCGATTCACGCAGAACAGGAAGCAATTAACGTGTACAATCGTTCTCGGGAAAAGAAGTCAAATTGTTTCGCTCAACTATTCAATGATGAAAACTCTTTATCGATAGGAAACTTTCTTTCCACCTTGTATCGGTAGAAATCCTCTAACTTATTTAATATCATTGCTAATGCGTGATATTTCAAAATAATTATTCTTTAAACGGTTTTACAATTAGTAGAAATTATTCAAAATTTAAAGGATAATACTGTAAAATGTCGCAGATAAATATATCTCTATATACCTCTATTAATATTTCTCTTTGCGATTAATTTTTTTTCCTAAAAAAATATACTACGTACTTAGAATTAATCGATGTATCAGTCTGTAAAGTTTTTTCCTTCCTGTACGCTATGAAACGTTCAGCCGAATAAAAAATACGTCCGAAAATTCGCGCAGTATTAACAGCTATTGTTTCAATGCAACTTGCATAAATATATGTCAAAATCTTTTGATAAATTGCACGATAAATTATATATGGTTTATATTTTATTCGGTCGGTATTGTTTGAATTGTTTTGTGTAATTTCTCTTTGATTACAAAGATATTTATGAGAATACGTATACGTTAAAAGAAATTCGAATATACAACACCATATGTTATCGGTCAAATTTTTATTTTTGCGTTCACGTTAGGATGATGCACGCGTTCGATAATCAATGAAATCGTAAAAGTGAAGAAAAACAAAGATATCATTCCAAGGCTTCAACAGTCGCATGTCAACCTTGCGCAAATCCTAGGATAGCGTCACATATTTCCACGCTTTGCAATAATGCTACGTAATAGCAGTCACGCAACGTTTCTGTCGCATAACTGCGCAAATTTCCGTTTTGATTCCAAAGGCTTTTAGCTTCTCACGATTGTTTGCAACTGTTTCATTTCTGAATACTTTGGAAAGCACTTCCAAACCGTAGCCATACCTAGGGTAACAAATTGTTGGGAGCAATATCAGACAGCCGGGCAATCTCATTAGAACATAATGGATTCTCAACTTGGGTCTTGACCCTCGCAACTAAATTGAACGGTACTAACACGCGAGAAAACTGTCCAATAAAGTAAAAATCGGATTGTTCCAAGTGGATAATCAATAATTAATCTTAACAGATTGGTTCAATTCTATTATAGATCTTGGAAGACAAAATAACAACAGTTATACATCTGCATAAACTTATGGCATAAATACAATAGAAATATTAAAGAAAACAATATAAAATTACTTGTTCATGTAATGTCAAATGCATAAAATTAAATGTTCTGTCACTTTGAAAGAAATGTTTGAAGTCGAAAGTCGCTCTATTGATTTGTCTGCGAAGAGTTGTACAAACAAGATCTTGGTCGTATTTGTTCTCATACTTCTGCATGTCTGTAACGTTCGCGAGGAGTACTGTAAAAAGAAACGATTTACGTCAATCCATCGTAAATAGTTTCGGAGATTCGAGCTACGTGATGGAACAAACGTATCGAAACAGGACGTATCGTTATGTTTAGAACGCCATACTTTTTCAGGATAACGTAATCGGCGCCACCAAAAATTCAACCAACGGTACGCCGTCACGCAACGCATATTTTCCGCGCGTAATCCGCGAGCGACAGCGCGTAATTCACCGTACAAAAAACTAGAAAAAGCTAGAAAACCGGCGAATTGTCTTTAATTCTACGAAATAATGCATGCTGTGTTTATCTTACGACGGGTGAACGTGCTTGTTTTATCGCGACCGAAACTGAAGCTCGACGTGAAAGCTCGATATTTGCTTTGTGAGCTAAGAGGAAAGGCTGAAAAACAAAGCAATTTACGCGTGAAGGAAACGCGCAATTATAAAATGCCCTGAAAATTCTGAATTTATCAAAGGGAACAAAAGAAATTTCGTTTTTCAATTACTGAATAATTGATGCTATCTCTATTAAAATGTCAAAAATCATGAATATCTCATGTGAAAATTATTATTCTCATTTTCCATATACCTATGCTTTTATATACAAAACTGCGTCATATCAGACATCTAGAGAATAAAACTCTCATTATGAGATTAGAATCTCTACTAGATATCAGTATTAATTTATAGATAACTCAATATAATTTTAATACAATATAATTGATGATGAATATATTCAACTGCTGCATTTATTTCAATAATATTTCTCTATATTTTAATATATTAAATTTCTCGCAGCATTGTTATCAAAAAGTTCAGCGGCATTGTTACAATTTAATTTATACCATATTAGAGTAGTGTGTGTAGAGTTTTTATATTGGAATATATTGAAACGTTACAAAACCGCCACAATGAACAAATCACGTTACACGAATACCCGTCGCTTTTTTTCACAGAATAATTAACTGCATCTTTGAACTGAAACTTTTCGAATCTAGAGCTTGACGGAATTCAAACAAGTGCGAGTTTGTTCGCCACAGGCAACTCTCTTTCTTGAGAAAAGTTACGCCAATTAAGACACTTCTGTGATCGGATTCCACAATGGCATTCTACTCCGAACTTATAAATGGATCTTTCACGGGTCTGAGAAACAACCTGGAAAACGAGAATTACACATCGTTCTTGGCGCGAAAACGGTCAGCTGGTTTTGTTGTTGACCATTGTGTATTTTTCACGAGCAACAATGAGGCTGTTCGGGAAACGCTTTTTACGTAAAAAGATGGATGGAGGAAAGAAGATATGATACGAGGGTGTTTGAATCGCAATCGATTTTACAGATCGAATCGGTGACCTGGATATACATGACATGAATGTGCATTAAATCGTATATCTAAAAGATGATAAGAAATTTTATCCATGTAAGAAATCGAGAATATTAGCCCACGCATTTCATTGCGTACTATAAACTTTCTGGTGTTAGTAATACAAATTAAATAATTCTCATTGTAAATCTGTTTTACTAAAGTGTCAATTATAAGCTTCATTAATTATGAATAGAATAAATTTAACAAGAGCTGACATGCCGCATTTCAAAGCAGATCGAATTTTAATTTGTCAACGAAACAAAATCGATGTTCGCATTTTCGATGCATTCAACAATCACACCAATTTTCCGCGATACATGCGTCACAACACGATGCGTATAAAGCAATTGTTAATAAAAGCGGAAAATGCGAGATTTCGAAATGCGCACAGTGGCGCAATGCTATCACAGGTGTAATTTATTATGTTTCAACTCGTAGGTTATCGTGCCGTCGCGGCCGCAACGAAACTGTCTGCTGTTATAAAACAGAGTCTTTGTTCCATTATTGTGAAACGATAGAAGAAAAGCTAAAAAAAAGGCCCTGACTTCGCACAGGCAAAGCAGAAAGAAACGCGAAACTTTGCTCAAAGAAACTTCTTCCCGTGTGTCCTGAGCTACGGCGCGACAAGAAATGCAGATAACTCCCACTGCCGTCGTAACGTTGAGAGAAATTCGCGAAAGAATAAAAATAATATGACTACTGAACATACTAACGCTCATAAATCTATAAGCATGCAATGTAACACGTGTCCGCGAATTTTTAGATTTTATGAAAGAGATACGTTAACAATTACATCAAGAATAATTTCTTTTCGGAAATAGTACATAAAAAGAAATGAAATAAGTGAAATAATACTTTATATCTTTACCAAAAACAGATTTATACAAAATTTCACAAATTATAACAGAGACTGCTAAAACTTTTTTCACGCCTTTAAAAATGAAAATACATGAAAAAGATTTTTAATATTTTTTTTTCAAATTTCTCTATGCTGTCATTCACTCAATCATGCTTATTCGAGAAAAGCTTTTTCGCTTTGAACGTTCAAAGGCAGAGCGACCTGATTTTAAAGAGCTTATTACACGCAGAATTCTCTCTAATATTGTACGGCATTAGTAGCGAAGTATTAAATTACTTAAATAGAAGATATAATTGTCGCGTGGTCGATTCTTAGAAGCAATTTAACACAAAGTATACCAGAATACCACTGAATAACTTTCGATTATATTTTTTTCTCGATATGACTGTCGTATAAGAGTATCCAAAGCAATTCAGTGAAATCAAGTTCCACAATGCAACCTCGTTGATGATTAACTTTCGAAATTCAACTTTTTAATTAGTATGGAACTTTATCTTATATATATGTTAATTTGTAATCATAGTACCAATATTTCTCTTTGAGAGAAATTTGAAGAGAAAAGGGATCGGATAAAAGAAACCAATATTATCTTTAACATTATTATCTTTAACATTAACACAACATAGATATTTAAAAATAATCGAAGAATAAAAATTCGAAAAAAACGGTGAAGTGTTCCATAATATTTCGGGCTTCTGAAATATGCCAAGACCAATTTTGCTGCCTGTTAACATGAAAAAAAAAACAATAACGACCGCTGACGAGAGATATGACCTCCCATTAATAAAGTGTCAGAAATAATAGAGACAAGAATTTCTTTCAAAGACTTTAATTTGTACGCTTTTATGTCTCGAGACAGTTAGGCCTCAATTAGTGTATTTATTATGCAAAAAAACACGGGCTTCTATCCTATCACGCAAAATTACAAATGAATCATGTTTCTTTCTCCCTCCCTTTCTCCCTCTCTCTCTCTCTCTCTCTTTCTTTCTACGAGAAAAGAAAATTAGAAAAGTTGCGGCATACAAAGAATTGTTATATTTTGAAAGTGGTGATAACTCAAAATCGCTATTACGATTGCCCAGAGCAACGATGATTCACGCTCGAAAAAATTCAATCGTTGCACCGTGCCAGAAATCATACCAAAACCCAACTAGGCGCTTTGTCTATTTTACTTACAATGCATACAACGCATAAAATGCTTTTCTAGTCCGTATTTAAGTGGGAATCCATTTCTAGGGATTGCGCAATTACGCAAATTGGATCTCTCCTCTTTATTCCAGACTCAACTCGTTTTCTACGCACTGCGTGATATATTGCACTTTCGCGAAGGAAGCAATCGAGCCTCGCACTTCAATGTCCGGAAATCATAGCCTCTTCATGTGACGAGATCGTATCGTATAATACGTTTATGATTCGTTCAGTTTATGATGAAAGTAATGTGCTTGCTGCATCAATTCTGCGATACGAGCGCTGTCTCTAACAGTATTCTATAATCGGTTCTCGGTATTTTCGAGAAATGGGGCAATCAGACCTCTTTTAGCACGTCACACTTCGATTTATTTCATTCAATCGTCTACCGCAGTAATTTTACTCTTCTCGCTGCCGCGTCCAAATTATTACGTATATCAAATAAAAAAATATTTCTCGAAAAAATTATGTGTGATAGAACATTCCAAATGCAGTAATTTTAATTCATCGATAAAATTATTTCGAGCACAAAAGCATAATTTAATAATTTATAGGAAAAAAAAACTCGCGCGGCACGAGAAATTTCGATGTTTATCTCGATTCCGCGCGCAAATCACATTAGTTTCGCTCGGTATTCTCGATCAGAACGATCGTCTTCATCTCAACCATCGTCCGGGTCAACGAATACCAATTCCCAAGATTTCCCATGTGCTTTCTCGTCAAATTTTTCTCCAGGATTTATCTCCGTAACAGAAAAAGGGCAACAATCTTCCGATGTTAAAATCGGAGATAAGACAACGAAATCAATTCCGATTACTGTTAATTTACCTCCAAGTAACGTTCACTCAACAAACAAAACTTTGACCTGTATTCTCGCTATATTTTTAAAATTCATTTATTTAACCACACAGCACGTTTGATGTTAAATATATATATATATCTAATTCTTACTTGACAATAGTTTTGAATACATTTTTCATATTAGACAAATCGAATTTAAATTTCTACATTCAGTGATAAATGCGATGTTAAATACAAACCACAATCTATATTAAACGAAATCTTACAAGAGCCAAATTTAGAATCTAGAAACTTCAATCCAAAGCAAGAATACGGACTTTTATGTTCGTTGTGTGTATCGCTTGTAATAAGAAAGTTGGAAAATGGAAAAGTTTTCAATGTAGGAAAAAGTTTGAGATATACATAAGGCATACTACAATGTTCACATATGGTTCCTCATACGTCCAGGCACGTCAAATAAGTGCAATAAAACTTGTTCAAAGCGCGACTTCGATCATCTGTCTTTTCCGAATGATTAATAAAAAGTTCATATCGAAAGATCGAAGGTCGTGCAAGATTTCTCGAAAAGAACATCCCCACGAACTGCATAATTGATCCCATAAAATTACATCAATCACTTTCCATCATACATCAACATTAATGGATCACCGTTCCGAAAACCGAGAACCAAAACCGAAATGTCAAGAAACGTCCGTGTCACGCGTATCGTAATATTTATACTACTCCTTTTCCATCGCGGGCGCAAATTGTCGCAGCACGTTGCGTTCACGTCTCGCCTATTTCACGTCACACCACTTGAATCGACAGCAACGTGCCTACTACGGTCGGCTCGACAACCGGGTGAGCGCAAAACGTGCGCTTTCGGTGAGCGCGGGCGTGATACGCCAGACGGAATTCCAGCAAAGTGCACCGGGAAGCTCCGCGTGACTCGCTCGTCGAAGCTTCGAAAGCTCCGTCAGCGTGCCGTAGCAACGTTTACGCGCGACTATCAGCTATTCGGCGTAGAAGCACGCGCGACGCGACGCAACGCGACGGCGTGCGTCGCCGGCGGGCGCGTGCGTCGCCTCTCCCGACGCGAAAACCGCGAAGAAGCCGGACACCCCCGCGGAGCGAAACGCGCGCGCGACCGTCCGCAAGGCCGTCGCGGTCACAACAAACGAGGCTGCCCACCGGGTACCACGAGGAATGGCAGGGTCGTGTCATCGACTCCTCGACCACTGCGACATCTTGATACTGTGCGATCTAACCGCAAGCTCTAAGGGTTTCTGCCTGCCAGGTGTACCAGGTTACCAAGCTACTCCCCTGCGATGGTCAGACGAATACTTGTTACGGGTCGAAAAAGTTCGCGTATTTACTCGAAATATCAAAAAATAATGATCACGTAAATCAAATAATGATCTGTCATCAGAAAAGAATCTGTGAAGAACTTTTCGTTATATATACTCCAACCAATATTATTATGTCATGAGGTAACATTCAAAGTAAGAGAGAGATACCGGCGCATCTAACAGCGGGAGCCACTACTTCGGATAAGACAATGTAACATTACATTTTCTGATATAATGGATACTATAATGAATAGTCGTTATTTCTTGTGATATTTTGATGATCCTTAAATAATTGTTTTTATTCAAAATAGATATCTGTGTCACATAAAAAATAATTTCTACTCATGGCAAAAGTAAAAAGAAATAGAAAATAATCTTTGATATCATATTACATTATTTGATGCAAAAATACTTTACACTCAAACTATTTGATGCAAATTATATAGTTTTAAAAAATATATTTACCAAAAAAGAAATTATGTTTCGTTCAAACAATTTAGACAGATAATTGAATGGAGATTTAAATAAGCATATTAATAATTCTAATATAATAACTAATTCCAATTTTTCTATAATCATAATTATTCATCTTTGAACTTCATCATTAAAAAATATTTCAATATAATATTTATGATGAATTCGTCATTAATATAATTTATTCCGTCTGCAAATACATTAAGACGACATAGACTTTCCATTATCCAAATGTAATCATCAAATCAAATAAAGTAGAGCGAATTAAATTTTTATGGAAAGTGGAAAGAGATTGTCATATTATCAGCAATATAATGTTTCATACTATTTGTTCTATACCATTTCTTATTTAAAGAAATAAAAATAAACGTTTGATCGATGAAGTGTCTATTTACTTGTGTTATCCTAGTGTAGCAGCGCCATATTAAGGGAAAGTGCAATATTATGGGAGGGCACGGTGAAACATTCTCCTATCTAAGATGATAAACTGTGCCATGTTATATAATAAGGGGGATTAAATTACTGCTTTATTAACAGTGAATCTGATCCTCTGTGCTCAGATCATTATGTCACTTGAGGGTGAAGAACATTGTCAAAATTCGAACGTTTATCATTGTGCTCCCTGCTTTGTCTTTATCGTTTTTCTTATCATCGTTCTTTTAGATGACTAACGGATGGTCATGTTTACAATTCTAATAAATCTTTGTTATCATAGCTGCTAAAATGATTGAAATATAGATCAAATTTCTCCTGTTAAACAGGAATACATACGTAAGCGTATATCAAATTTGAACGTTTAAACTAATTTCCCAATTGAATTACCTGTGAGAGTTATGCGAGAACTACGTTGAATATCAACAAACGAAAACTGACGCAAGAATAGCTCGTTTGGTACAAGGGACATCGATTTGTACGGATCGATGAAAAGCTGTGTTAACTTTACGGTCGGTAACTATCCCAACGACAGCAGATGAAACCATCGGTCAGACTCTATAAAGGTACACCGAATGCAACGAAAAATTTTATGCTACTTGCAAAAAACATGTACTGAATTACCGACCAGTAAAGTGACAGGGGCGACTAAAAATTTCACGAGAAAATAGATTCATGCTATTCTCTTTCTGACACTGATAAGGCGAAAGGGTTCAGAACCTGATAACAGCAGTATTACGTGCTTGAATTTACGATGATAAGCAATCTGGGAATATCCCGCGATAATATGCTAGTATAAATAATAGATTGGAGTAACACAATAGTCAATTAATATTTACTACAATATTCTTGTTTCGTTGTTTTACGTATAATATAGAATACATAATTCCATAGAAGTTTTACGTCGCAAATTTTTAACACGCTAAAATGACAAGCATTATTGAAATGATAAGCAAGATATGATAAGAATAATCATGAAAAGCGCTAATACGTATCATCTTACTTTTTTTGAGTGCAATTTACGCGGTGTACTTAACTATAATTTTCCTACTGCAAAGCGTTGGCTTGTTAATTACGAAGTTATTTTAATCATAATTACTCGACCCGTATAGTCGGATCTTGGATGGATCAGTGCACATTCGCATCTATATGGGCTGTGTGACAAAGTCAAGATCACCTTCATAAGCATGTAAATTTATGTTAACGACGACATACACAATCAAATTACCATGATAATAACATATAGATAGATCTGTTTTCCAATGGACCCACATGAATCTGCGGCAAGTCCAATTAATTATTCATGCGACAATCTACACGAAAGGAAACCGAAAAAAGAACACCATAAAAACGTAACGCCTTCTAATGACGCCATTAGTTTCAACGATATTGGATTACATCGCTAAATATTAATATACCGCTAAAATCTCACTGCAAGATAACTGCGGCGGTTTTCGTTTCGGACTTATGTCAGTAATTTACTACATCGAGTCTCACGTTTAGCGTAAAAAAAAAGACGAGTTGTAATTATAATTTATTACAAACTTCTCTCCGATTCCAAGCGACGTAAATGTGCTTCGCAATGAATCTCCATTATTTGCCATGCACGCGATTCCGTGCGACGATATGGTTTATCGCGACCGAAATGCACTGTTACAGCAACGGAAATTGCAGGAAACAGCGAGAGAGATTCTATTAGACTTACCTAAGTGCACGCCACTCCCCGTCTGTGGTTGTGGTCGGCGCGGATGTGCTCTTACTCGGAAGACTTAGACGCGGACCGATGCGCAATGTCATGGGTCGTCTCCTTCGCGTGTAATCTGAAATAATCGAACAGTACAATATAATCTCCGAAAGCGAGGTCATGCTCCGATGTTGCACGCGTAATCCGCCTTCTCTAAGGGAAAGGGAGAGACAAGACGGGGCAACATTGTACCGCCTGGAAGGCAGGTGTTTGCGGAGAAAACATCGATTTAAAGGGATTACCACCGTATGGGATTGAATGGTGATGATGATAAATTCGATTTCACCGCGTGTACCTAGACAATACAAAAATACGATTCGTTTTTTTCCGTAAAAACCGAACATGATTGTCGGGCAGCCGATTGTATTAAATCTATTATACAATTATATTATGGGCGGATAACCGATATCTTTCAAATTCTTATCAATACTAACAATAAGTTAAAAGTTTCATTCCTATTCTATAGTCTATTGTTTTTAAAATAAAAAAATATATAAATATTTTTATTTGACGGCTTTAATATTTAAGCGAACTAATAATAATCTAATATTTAAATAATTTTATAATATTAAATGAATAAGATTGTGTGTAAACAAAGAGAAATCTACACAAAATCATATGACTTCAAAAAGATTTTCAATTTTGCTATCAATTTTGCTAAATTGTCAAAAGTTTAATTATTGGAAATATTTATATTTCCAATTTCATATATATTTCATATATTATTTCATATTTTTTTTCTCAATCTCAATTATAGCAAAAGATAAAGACTGAGGAGAAAAATGTTTTCGTTCTTCTTTCTCATATCTTCATATCGTGCTTTATATCTGAAGTAATAATTGAAAAATCTTACCATTCGCGGAACAAAGTGAGTTCCGTCCTTGAAAGACGTGCGGCGATAAGTATTGCGAGTGTGGATTCGTGGGGGTTGGCGGTGAGGTTCGACTCGGAGCCGATGTGGTAGTCCAAGGCGGTGCTGCATCTCGTACACCATTTGATTCCGTCGAGACAACGGGAATCTCGTTGGTCACCCGCACTTCTATTCCCACAGACTATCAACAAAAAACAACAAAATATTTATGTATTTAAAAAAGTACCACGTAAAATATTTTTTTTACAATAAATTTCATGACATAACTATCATTTCGTCAAATTTTTTTACTATTCAATAATAAAAATTAATTAAAACAAAAATTAAAGTCTTAAAAGTAAAAATGCATTTAAATCTATGAAGGAACGACAAAGTTTTATTACTTCATCATAAGTGATAACATTTTTCATTTTTAACCACAATTTACAATTTAAAACATATTACCTCGATAATTTAATTGAACAACATTGATTCTCATACATTTATATGCATATATATA